>CAUYQG010127482.1:0-10220 GCA_963574415.1 Tarsius wallacei
TTAATGGTGGTAAATATCTGTCTGGGGATGGGGAGACACCTCTTATCATCAAGGGTGCCTGAACGAAGCATTTTTGTATGCCTAACCCCTAACTGTACCCCACAATACCATAATAAAAAATAAATAACATAAAATAAAAATAAAAATAAAATAAAATAAAATAAAATAAAAATAAATAAATAAATTTAATAGGCCAGGTGCAGTGGCTCACGCCTATAATCCTAGCACTTTGGGAGGCCGAGGTTAGAGGACTGTCTAAGCCCACGGGTTCAAGACCAGCCTGGCAACTTGACAAGACCTCATCTCTACAATAAAAAAAAAAATTGGCCGGGCTCGGTGGCTCAGCCTGTAATCCCAGCACTTTGGGAGGTCGAGGTGAGTGGATTGCCTGAGCCCGCAGGTTCGAGACCTGCCTGGGCAACTTGGCGAGACCTCATTTCTACAATAAAAAAAAATTAGCCGGGCATGGTAGCGCGCGCCTGTGGTTCCAGCTACTTGGAAGGCTGAGGCAGAAGGATCGCCGGAGCCCAGCAGGTCGAGGCTGCGGTGGCCAGGAGTGGCCACTGCACTCCAGTCTGGGCGACAGTGAGACTTCAACTCAAAAAATAAATAAATACATTGGCCGGGAGTGGTGGCGCATACCTGTAGTTCCAGCTACTTGCAAGGCTGAGGCAGAAGGATTGCCTGAGCCCAGCAGGTTGAGCCTGCAGTGGCCGTGAGCATGCCACTGCATTCCAGCCTGGGAAACAGAGTGAGACTCCGACTCAATAAATACATAAGTAAATTTAATAGTGGGTAAAATCATCAACAAGGATTACTGTATCCGATTTATGAATGTCCACAGCTGGAAACCACCAAGTGTTCATCCGCAGACAAGCAAATAAACCATCTGAGGTGCCCCCACATGACGGAGCACCACACAGCAATAAAGAGGAACAAACACTGGGCACGGTGGCTCACGACTGTCATCCCAGCACTTTGGAAGGTGGAGGCAAGAGGATTGTACAGGGGTCTGAGACCAGCCTAGCAATATGGCGAGACCTCATCTCTACAATGAATACAAAAATTAGCCAGGCGTAGTAGCACATGCCTGTGGTTCTAGCTACTTGGAAGGCTGAGGTGGAAGGATCGCCTGAGCCCAACAGGTCGAGGCTGCGGTGGCCATGAGCATGCCCCTGCACTCCAGTCTGGGCGACAGAGTGAGACTTCAATTAAAAAAAAAAGAAGTAAAACATGTGTCACAGCAGAGGCTGTGCGTGTGCCCCTGAACTCCAGCAGGGCAAGAGTGAGACTCCAACTCAAAAACAAAAACAGCCACAGAGACCACTGGCCACAAAGTCTACAATACTCACTATCTGGCCCTTCAGAGTTTGCCACCCTTGGCTTAAAGCCCACAGCAACCACTAAAAAGCACGAGATGCACTGAGCAGACAGCAGCAATGATTACTAAATGGATTCATGCAAGAGAAGACAGACTGAGAAAAGGGACAAAGAATAGTTGGGACAGATGCCCGTCCAGCCACATTGATCATCACATAAAACGCAAGCGGCTTGTACATGCCACTTCAAAGGCAGAGACAGTTATTTTGCCCAAGCTGGTCTCAAACTCCTGGGCTCAAGCAATCCTCCCATCTTGGCCTCCCAAAGTGCTGGGATTACTAGTGTGAGCCACTGCACCCAGCCCAGATTATTTTCTTTCTTTCTTTTTTTTTTTTAAGTCAGAGTCTCACTCTGTCGCCCAGGCTGGAGTGCAGTGGCACACTCACAGTCACCACAGCCTTGACCTGCTGGGCTCCAGCAATCCTTCCACTTCAGCCTTCCAAGTAGCTGGAACCATAGGCATGATTCACCACGCCCAGCTAATTTTTTGATTTATTGTAGAGACGAGATCTTGCCAAGTTAACTAGGCTGTATCGAACCCCTGGGCTCAGGCAGTCCTCTAGCCTCCGCCTCCCAAAGTGCTGGGATGACAGACATAAGCCACTGCAGTCAATTATTGTCTTAAGGAGTCTAAAAATTCTATCTGTCAGTCTGCATAAAAGGGAGTAACTGCCCACTTTAATCATGAATTTGGATTTTTTTTCTTTTTGAATTGGAGTCTCACTCTGGCACCCAGGCTGGGGTGCGGTGGCACACTCATAGCCACCTCAGCATCAACCTGCTGGGCTCTGGCAATCTGTCCACCTCAGCCTTCCAAGTAGCCGGAACTACAGGCGTGAGATATCATATCCAGCTAATTTTTTTTTTTTTGAGTTGGAGTCTCACTCTGTCGCCCAGACTGGAGTGCAGTGGCAGCTCCCGGCCACAGCCGCCTCAACCTGCTGGGCTCCGGCGATCCTTCTGCCTCAGTCTTCCAAGTAGCTGGAACTACAGGTGCGTGCTACCACACCCAGCGGATTTTTTGATTTATTGTAGAGATGAGGTCTCGCCAAGTTGCCCAAGCGGGTCTCAAACCCGCGGGCTCAGGCAATCCACTCGCCTCCTCCTCCCAAAGGGCTGGGATTATAGGCTGAGCCACCAAGCCTGGCCGAATTTGGAATTTCATATCCAGTGTCTGCTTAAAACAAGGCACCCATGTAGAAGCAGGCTGGCAGGTGAGGGCTTTCTATCTACCCCCTGCTCCCACTTCTGAAGGAGACAGGAACGGACCGCCTGCAGACACTGACTGGTAAAGGAGGCCTGGCTGAACTCTGCGAGGCCATGCACCAGTGTGCAGCCACCTGCATGGGCTTACCCAGAATCCGGATGTGAGACGGAAGGTGGTTATTGATCTTCTCTAAGATGTCATCAATCAGCCACACCTTCAGGGACACCACCTGGCCAGCTGCAGACACGCCCTGCAGAAAGAGTTTGATGGGAGTGGGCGCAGCAGACTTGGCCTCTGCACCGCTGGTCTTCGCCTACACCCCTCTCTTGTGCATGTGCTCAGCCTTCAGGAACATGTCTGGAGGGATATATGAAAACAAAGGTCTCTGTGCCAGTGGGGCGAACACAGCAAGACTGGTGAACTCTCAGACAGCTTCAAAGCTCAACAAATTCCTAAACTAGGGAGCCTGAGTGTAACACTGTGCTGGAAACAGTCCCATGGAAGAGGCAACTCCCAGCAATCTGGAAGAAAATGTGACTTGGAATCATGAACACAGCATGGAGGTCCCTACCCAAGTCAGAACAACAGTGATGGCATGGGGAGGGGAGGAGCCTTCTGGGGACAGGAACTGAGCACACAGGTGTATATACACAGGTATAAACTAATCAAGCTCTACTCCTAAAATTGTTCACTTTTGGCCAGGTGTGGTGGCTCACTCTTGTAATCCCAGCACTTTGGGAGGCTGAGGCAGGAGGATCCAAACCCAGGAGTTGCAAGCTACAGTGAGCTATGATCACAACACAACACTGCACTCCAGCCCGTGTCTAAGTCTGAAATTTCCAAAACCAAAAGTTGGAGAGTCTCAATGAAAAAAAATAGCGACTGAGATAGCCCACAGGGCAAGTCCACTGGACCCTAGACCACACCCTCCCAGCTGGAGGCACCCAGCCACAAGTGGGTGTGAAGTGTGGGAAACAGACTGTACTGAAAAAAAGGTGCCTTTAGCAGGACTCAGCACCAAAAAGGGAGGGAAACCTACCTCTCTGTCAATCCCTCTCACTAGGGACATGCCACAGGGCCCAGGGAGGCATTGGCACTGGCCATGGTGACAGCTGCACAGCCCTGAATATACTGGAAGCCACCGAGCTGCACACTTCAGATGGGTGGACTGGCCAGGCATTAATTATTTTTCAAGAAAGCCATTAAAAAAACAAAATCTGAAACAAAACGAACATACACCATTGTCCGCCAGCAAGGTGGGCTGCTGGGGCCATGAGTGACGCTCTCCCGCCTATGGGTTTCCTGAAGTATAAGCGACAAAGCATTGAACAGGCGGTCTCGTCTACTTTTTCAGTCTTGAAAACAGTAAGGGTCGTTGCCAGGCCATTGCTGCCATTGCCTTGCTAAGCTTTGGTGTGGCCATGTACTCTTTGAGATATGGCCAGGCTATGTTTTTTTCAGCTTTGGCCCCCTCCCTTCCCTAGGGGAGGTGAATCTCCTCTTTCTCTCTCTCCAACTTACTTCCTAAATAAAAAATATTTTCCAATCTAAAGAATAAACAGTAAGAACCATAGAACTGATTCTTTATCTTGCATGTATGCACACGTTTATTTTATTGTATTTTATTTTATTGAGTCGGAGTCTCACTCTGACGCCCAGACTGGAGTGCAGTGGCCGCTCCCAGCCACCGCAGCCTCCAGTGCTCCTTCTGCCCTCAGCCTTCTGAGTAGCCGAAATTACAGGCACGCACTACACGCCCAGCTGATTTTTGGATTTATTGTAGAGATGAGGTTTCACCAAGTTGCCCAGGCGGGTCTCGAACCCACGGGCTCAAGCAATTCACTCACCTCGGCCTCCCAAAGTGCGGGATTACAGGCTGAGCCACCGAGCCTGGCCCACACATTTACTTTAGAGACAGGGTCGTGCTCTGTGGCCCAGATAGAGTGCAATGGCATGATCACAGCTCACTGCAGTCTCAAACTCCTGGGCTCGGGTGAACCTCCCACCTCAGCCTCCTGAGTAGCTGGGACTACAGGCGGGTACCACCACGCTTGGCCCACTTCTGTTTAGAGACCAGGTCTCACTTGTTGCCCAGGCTGGCTGGTTGGCTGTCTCAAGTCATGAGCACGCCATCTCATGGCCTGCCAGAAGGGAATTCGTGGGCCCTGTCTGTGCCCCACCCTGTCTGTGTGCCAGCTCCAGTTCTGCATTCTGGCCTGGCCCCTGTCCCAGGGGTCTGTGTACCTTTGAACTAGACATTTGTGGGATTGAGATTCACAGCTTCCTTCAGATTTCTAGAGGGAAAAAGTTACACCTATGACAGACCCCCAATGCCCTTGGCGGGCTGGGAATATGTGATGGCACCAGGGCTTGGAGCAGCAAGGGAAGCAGGTGCCACGCTCGCTGAGGCTTCACGTGTGCTTTGGAAGAGCTGTGTATTCCCTCAGGCCCCACTGTCCCTGCCTGCCCAGTGCCAGGTTCCCTTTGGTGACGCCTCCACTCCTCTGAGGGAAGCCACACTGCCCAGACCCAGTCCTATGTTCTGTTCCAGGCACAGGAATGTATGTGGTGTGACCACCCAGCAAGGCTGTCACACAGGCCAGTGGCGGAGCCTGGGTTAGAAGTGCAGACCAGGGGAAAACAGTGTGACTCAGTCTTGTGGCTCTGAGTGGACAGTGCTGGGCCACCAGCCATGTGGCTACGAGACCATATAGCAAGGCCAGGTGGTGGAGATGTGCTGTGAGAGTGGCCTCAGCATGGAATGTAAAGTGTGTCCCACCAGGAAATGTATATACTGCTTACGTGCTGAAATGAGGCTCTAGTGGACACAAGGAACTGACAAGTAAAGCTGATTACTGAGGCCAGCTTTACCTACTAACCTTTCCCTCTTGATGTGGCTACTGGAAAATGTCCTGTTACAAGTGCAGCTGCCTTTGTGGCCACACACTCACATTGCATTGCGGTGAGCCCGACTGCCGGATGGAAGGTAGGTGTTCTGGTCGCTGTGCCCCCCCACCCCCCGAGGGACGAGCAAGCCAAGGACAGAGTCAGCAAACACGGCAAAGGTCACAAAGAACACTCATCCTGCCAGCAATGAACACCCAGATACAGGTACTGTTTGTGCCCGCAGGGTGGGGCAGAGACGGCTGCCACTCACCTTGTCGGTGCGGGCACACCGCTGGAAGGACATCTTCCTCATGTCCTCACCATGGTTCTCAGGGATGCAGCCTGACCGCACAAGGGCAGACACCAAGTCATCTTCGATAGTCTTGAACTGCGAGGACCCGGCATTCCTCTGGGGAATGAGAGGAAACAGTGGTTTGGGCTCGCCCGGGGTGGATGCTCCACGGAAAGGGTGTGTGCCATGTGCACATATGGCAGCAGGGAGCCATTCCTATGGCCACGGGAGAACCCGTGGGAGGAGGGTCACCTGAGGCCACCAGTCTCTGGAAAGTCTACGACCTGGTGAGACATAAGCAGTGGGCATTCCCTGAGGCGCCTCCCCTGCTCCGTCAGATCAAGCCCTCAACAGGCCAGCAGCGTCTCAGGACCACTTGGTCCGCAGCTTGGGCTGCTGAGGCCAGTCCCTCCCTCATCATGGCAAGAGCACCTCCGGCAACACACAACAGACCCCTGACAGATGCACAGCAGGTCAGGGCTGGGCTGGCCAGCCCTCGCTTTCTCTAAGCCCTCACCACCCTGTCCCTCTTGTGAGCCCTAGGATTCTCCAGAGCTGTGGGATCACGCAGCATCAGTGAGATCCACATCCTACTAGTCGCCAAGCAGAGAGCCGGTCTGCTAGGCTCACAGAGAGCCTGTCCATGGCAGGGGCACAAGGGCCTGCAAGCACTCTGCCGAGATTCACCATCCGTGGGAAGTCCTTCCCAAAATCTGCCTTCCCAGTTTCCCACTACAATTTAAGTCCAATCTCTTTAGTCAGCATAAAATCATAACCGCTTCTCAAAGAATGTAAACAAACACGAACACACAGGAAAAACAACCTTTCACTCAGCCCCAACTCACTCTCCACTCCTCCATTTCCCAGGAAACTGAGGCAAACAAAGGCAGAGATACAGGCCAAGTTTCCAGGACAGTACCTCAGGTCAAAACCATACATAATCAAAATCACTCTCCAAAAAGCACTGAAGTCACCCACAAAAAGCAGTGCACGTGGCTTCTGGCCCTGCCCGCACCTGACTCAGTTAGCCTAAAGCCACATTCTCCAGCCTATTACCACGGTCCACAGAGATTTGCTTCTGGGGTACAGCCAGCACTTTTTTTTTTTTTGTGAGTCAGAGTCTCACTCTGTCTCTCAGATTGGAATGCAGAGGCACACTCACAGCCACTGCAGCCTTGACCTGCTGGGCTCAGGTGATCCTTCCGCCTCAGTCTTTCAAGTAGCTGGTACAGGGGTGTACGACCACCACACCCAGCTAATTTCAGCCTACACTTAAAAAATAAAATAAAATCAGACACAAAGTAGTTCATTACTTGTATAACTTCTACTGTAAAAGTTACTGTAACACCTGGCAAGATGAAGCCACACATCCTAAACTTTTGTTTCAGTTGGAAACTCCACACACAGCACAGGGTTTCTTACTGTGACTTAAGAAGCTTAAGGAGCTGGGCATGGGGGTGCTGTTGTCCCAGTATGTTGGGAAGCTGAGGCAGGAGGATCACTTGAGCCCAGGAGATAGAGGCTGCAGTGAGTTATGATCATACCATGGCACTCCAGCCTAGGAGACATAGCAAAACTCTGCCTCTAAAGAACAATTATAATTTAAAAAATGAAAAATTGTTTAAATAACAACTTACTAAGTGAGAACAGCAGAAATGACAACAAAATGGAACAAAATAAAGTCTACCTTCATTCCCCAGGGTGCCCACACACCCAGCCTCCCGGAAAGCATCCATATGGTGGGCTAGGCAGTCCTGAGGGTGGGTGGTGGCCCCAATCTCACACATTTCATAATCAGTTCTGCCCCCTAAACACATGGCAAACCATCACAAGAACCCCTGAGTTCCCCGTGCAGTCCCTGCTCTCAGCTCACCTCACACCCTACTGACAGGGAAACTGCAGCACAGGGGGACTGGCAGAACGGACCTTGGGCTGTGTCGTGATGATGGAGCATCCGTCTGACTCTCCAACTCGCTTGACCGAACCCCCAGGCCCGCTAGAAGAGTGGATGAAGACCACGGCCAGGGAAGCCGTATCCTGGGTGGCCGCCCCTAAGAGGCATCCACTGGGGTCCCCACCCGACGCCACAGCGCTCACGAGAAAACCAGGGCTGAACCAGGCGGCCCCGGCCTAGCTGTGGACGGCCCAGCTGTGGGAGGCCCTCGGCGGGGACCGGCGCCCTCCCGGCTGTGGGCGCCTCACCTGCATGCCGTGGTAGCCCTTCCCGGAGTAGGCCACAAGCAGCACGACCTTCCGCTTGGGCGGCTTCCAGCGCTGCTCCTCCTCCTCCTCCTCGTCCGGGCCGCTCCGGAGTTTCTTGGCCGGACGCTCAGTCTCCTCCCAGACGCGGACGCCCCGAGCCCTCCGGTCCTGCTGGGACCTCGCCTGCGCAGAGGACGAGGCCGCCAGGTTCCCAGCCATGGGGGACGAGCTGCAAGACTCGGCCGCGTGAGCGGGAGAAGTCGCGCGAGGCGGGCGGGGAGGGGTCGCAGAGAGGGCGGGGAGGGGCTGCGGGCGGGAGGGGTCGCGGGCCACCTCGAGTCCCGGCATCCGGCGCCTTCCCCGCGGAGCTCTCGGGCTCCGGGTCTGGAAGGTGGGCGCGGCCCTCGCCCTCCACGCCCGGGGCCGGGGCTCGGGCACAGGCGTCGCGGTCCTTACCAGGGCGCGCGCGGCCGCAGGCGCGGGGTCCACGCTCCGCAGGCTGTCCACAGCGCGCCGGCCAGGCGCAGGCCACGGACGCCCATGCGCGACGGGGGGCGCGCGCCCTGGAGCCCCTCGGACCCCTGACCTCCGGGAGCCCGACGCCCCAGGCCCGCCTCCGCTGAACTCCGACCTCCTCGGAGCCCCCGGCCCCGCCCCCGCCGAACTCTGACCTCCCCGGGGCCCCGACAGCCAACCTCCGGCGTCCCCAGCTCCCAGGCTGACTTCTGAGCCCCCTGCCCCCTCCCCGGCTGCCCTGCCCGGTGGGGCTTTCCCAAGTCGGGGACCCCCGAGCACCCCGCGTCGGGACCTGAGAGGCCTCCCCGCCGACTCACGGCGCCCGTCGGAGCCGGAGCGGGGCCACGTGGGCGAAGGCGGAAGCGGGGGAGCGCCGGACGGCGGCCGGACGCAGACAAAAGGCCTTCGAGGCGAGGGGGCGTGGCCTTGGGGGGCGGGGACCAGGGCGGGCGCTGGTGGGCGGACCCGGGCGGAGCGGAGTTTCGGAGGCGGGGCGGGGCTTTGCCTCCCGACTCCAGACCGCGCCGACACAGCTACAAGGACTCCAGGCCTCGCCGGTCGAGCTCTGGAATAACCAGCCCAGCAGCCACCTCCCGGGGCAGCTAGTTCACGCCTTTTACCCACACTAGAAAACAAGCATTTTAGGCCGGGCGTGGTGACTCATGCCTATAATTCCAGCACTTTGGGAGGCCAAGGCAAGAGGATTGCCTGATCCCATGGGCTCGAGACAAGCCTGGGCAACTTGGTGAGACCTCATCTCTACAATAAATCAAAAATTATCTGGGCATGGTGGCTTGTGCCTGTAGTTCCAGCTGCTTGGAAGGCTGGGGAGGAAGGACCACCTGAGCCCATTAAGTCGAGGCTGCAGTGGCCATGAGCGTGCCACTGCCCTCCAGCCTGGGCAACAGTGAGACTTCAACTCAAAAAAAAGAAAGAAAGCACCTTTCTCATCTTTGCGTTACAAAGGGGAAGCTTAGGAACAGAGAGGTCAGGCCCCTGCCCGAAGCCACACAGCGCCGGGCTGGCATCTGGAGTGCTCAGCTGTCTCTGCATCTTCCCCGAGCTGGCAGCAAGCAGGCCAGCGCCTGCAGGAGTCAGTCGTGCTGGACAGCTGCCATGTGCCCGCTGCTGTTCCAGGCACTTGGCTTGACCTAGCTGAGCTTATGTTGTCCTCTTGAGGCCTCAGGCGAGATGCCATTGCTGCCCCCGTTTTACGGATGTCAAGGTGGAGGCACACAGAGGTTCAGCAGCTTGTCCAGGTGGTACAGCTGAGATCTGAGCTCCTGTCTCTGCTCTTAACTACACAGACCAGCTGGGAGTGGTGGTTCACGCCTGAAATCCCAACACTTTGGGAGGCTGAGGTAGGACTGCCTGAGCCCAGGGATTCAAGACCAGCCTGAGCAACTTGGTGAGACCTCATCTCTACAATAAATCAAAAAATCAGCCAGGCATGGTGGCAAGTACCTGTAGTTCCAGCTACTCGGAAGGCTGAGGCGGAAGGATCACCCGAGCGCAGCAGGTTGAGCCTGCAGTAGCCATGTTCATGCCACTGCACTCCAGCCTGGGCAACAGAGTGAGATTCCGACTTAAAGAAAAAAAAAAGATTTTTAAAGGCCGGGCATGGTGGGTCACGCCTGTCACCCCAGTTACTTTTGGAGGCAGAGGCAAGAGAATTGACTGAGCCCAGGGGTTCGAGACCAGCCTGCACAACTTGGCAAGACCTCATCTCTACAATAA
>CAUYQG010127485.1:0-42276 GCA_963574415.1 Tarsius wallacei
AAAAGGTGGACAAAGGACATGAGTAGACACTTTTCAAAAGCAGATATACAAGCAGCCAACAGGCACTTGAAAAAATTCTCAGCCTCACTAATAATCAGAAAAATGCAAGTCAAAACTACAATGAGATACCACCTATCTCCAGTAAGGATGGCCATTATTAATAAGTCAAAAAACAACAGATGCTGGTGTGGGTGTGAAGAAAAGGGAACACTATTGGTGGGAGTGCAAGCTATTCAACCTCTGTGGAAAACAGTGTGGTGATTCCTAAAATAACTAGAAATTGATGTTCCGTATGATCCAGCAATCCCTCTTCTGGGAATATAACCAGAAGAATGTAAATTTCTTTACCAAAAAGACACCTGCACACACGTTTATTGCCATACTATTCATAATAACAAAAGCATGAAACCAACCCTACTGACCATCGAAGGTAGGCTGGATAAAGAAAATGTGGTACATATACAATGGAGTATTACACAACCATCAAGAAGAACAAAATCATGGACTTCACAGCAAATTGAATGAAGTTGGAGACCATCATAATAAGTAATCTATCACAGAAACAAAGAACTGAATACCACACGTTCTCACTCATAAGTGAGACCTGAACATTAATCACATTAGCAAAAGGGAGGGATCAGCAGACACTGGGCACTGCTAGGGGACAGAGGGAGGAAGGGGTGCTACTTAACAACCCAAAGGGTACCTAGGTGGTCCTATAACGGGGGAGTGAGGGTCAGTTGGAGGGCCAAACTTCACCTGCATGCAGCCTACTTGTGTAGTTAATCCTTACTTGTACCCCACATCTCTATAATGAAATAAAATTAAATACAAAAATTAAAAAAATAATAATAATAACAAAAAAGAGGAGTATGTGATAGTGATTTGGAGGGATAGTCTTTTAGATGAAATATCAGAGAAAGCCTTTCTCACAAGATGACTTTTTAGCTGAGATCTGAATGAAATAAGAGTCAGCCATGCAAAGATTGAGAAAACTGTTTCAAACAAAATATCTGGTTCAAAGATCACCACATGAGAACCAGCTTGTCCTAGAATTATGGAAAGAAAGCCAGAGTGGCTGGAAAACAAAGATGCAAAGGAGAATGGTGAAAGATGAGGTCTGGCAGAGATGCCTTCTTTGGGAAGGCCCTGAGAAAGAAGTAGGATCTTATTCTCATTGTGGGGGAAAACTACTGAGCGTTTTAAGCAAGGAGTGGCATGATGTGGTCTACATTTTTTAAAGGGATAGGGAGCCCCACTGGGAATCTGTATTCTAGGAATGGTGGTGGCCTGGACTGAAATGATAGGAGCAGAGATGAAAAGGATCATGAATTTGAGCAGTTCTATATTTTGAAACTGAAAACAAAGGACTTGCTGATGAGTTTGATTTGGGGAGAGAGAATGATTACAAAAAATAATGTCCCCTAGACTTTGGCAGTGTGGATGACCCACTGAGTGCCTCCATGAGTTCTGAGCAGCTTCCAGATTTTGTCCTCTGTATTCTCTGCCTTTTGATTTAGCTTGCTGGGGAGGGTCCAAGTAATACAGAATATTTTAAGAAGACTCAGCTTATTCCTGAACAAATATGCCATTTAAACAGCAGCCAAAATGTGGGAATTCCCACTGATCTTGAGGCTCAGGACAAGCCATGGTCCTTCTCATTCCCCTCTCCCCCAGGATCATACCTTAGATGCCTCCCCTCTATGAAAACCTTTCTCAGTCCTTCCAGGTATAGCCACTTCTCCCTTCTTGGTGTTAAAACAGCAATTTTCTTGTACTTGTGACATTGTACCTTGAATAATGGTTGCTTTCTGTACATATCTTTCTTACTATATTTTAATTTCCTTGAGGAAAGCAGCTGTTGATAGGCGTTATTATAGTCAATAATACAATCCAGTGGTCCCAGCATTCATTCTTATGTGTCTATATTTCTTAGACCTCCTTGCAACTGGAATTCTGGATATAAATTAAATTAATATACTTCCAACTAGGTGCATTTGCATAATATTTAGAAGAGTGATTTGGAGCTGTGATTTTGGCTATTTCTTTTGGCAAACAACGTTTTAGAGACACGAATGCTAATAGGCAATTTTGGCAGCAGTGCCAGCAGCTTTTGGATCTTGTTTCTGATACCTGGATTGCAGCTCTGGTAATGTATTGAACTGTAGTTCCAGGGGTTGTTTGCTAATTTCTTTTCTTTGTTTCTTTCTGTGTTTCTTTCTTTCTGTGTTTCTTTATTTCTGTGTTTCTTTCTTTCTTTCTTTCTTTCTTAACCGACACAAACTGAGCCATTTTTTACTCAATAAAAAAGCTAGTCCAAGAAGAGGTCTCATTCTATAAAGATTTATCATTTCCAAATCACAGCAAAAGGAACTTGAGTAATTTACTAATCTTGTTTTCTATTATGGGCCTTGGAGATGCCTTACTAAAATTCGGTATCTGACACAACAGAATGACATTTGCAGAATGTAATATTGTAGTGACAGTGCTGAGACTGATTGTCACAGACTATTAAACTCTGAGTATTGAATGGTTACATCTTAATTATTTATACAGAACAATGGTCCGAAATGGAGAACAGCACCTGAGGTGTATCTTATTCAATGTTCAGAGATCAAGGGTTCACCACGCTTTCCATTATCTTCCATAACAAATCCTTGTTCATACTGAACTATGATGACAATGACACTCTGGTGTTTCCCCAAGCTACTGTAAGAAGAGGACGCTGAAGGCCATCACTGCACAGAACACTAAAAGGTAGGGGCTGTTCCACTCACCAATTCTGGCACACTTCCAAAATATACCCAACAATCCAGTTTTATTTCTGTCCAGGAGACTCGGTGCAGAGGAGCAGATGTAAGCACAGGTACATATAAGCAGCAAGATTATAGTCTACAGACTCAGAAAATTGGAAATGGCAGACATAGTGAGGCCGGCGCTGCCCCAGCCACATTACCCTTCTGGACCCGGGTAGACAAGGCATGCCCGCCAGCCTGCCCTTCACGCCCTTTTCTGCTGTCCGGTTGGCTCATCACGGCACCTCTGCTTTTTGTTGTTGTTGTTGCTGCTAATTTCTAATAATTCGACACTTAATCATTCTAGGCATTAAATCCCTTATTGTTTAAAATGCCTAAAAAGTTACTGTTTTATTCATTGTGCCCTGACTAAATGGGGGTTTATTCAGTCTCTCTTGTCTATACCTGTGTTTTCTATAATTGCAGTAGTGTGAGCCAAATGATGTAACAGAAATGAGTGGGAATTTAGAGAAAGCAGTCCTTGGAGTGTCCAGGAAGGCCTCTCAGAAGAGATGATGTTTTAGTTGGGACACAGGATGCCTAGGCTTTTGCCAGGCGGAAAATGGCAGGGAGGTATTCCAGGCTGATGGGATGATATATTAAAAACTATGAATTCATGAAAGATTATGTCTACTTAGCCTTTGTTTTTCTAGCATTGGATGCTCCTGGGAGAAGCCTCTTATGAGATTAGGCTGTTTAGGTTATCTGAATCAGACAGTGAAGGGCCTATGTGCCATGTTAAGGAGTGTGAACTTTATTCTCAAGTCACTGGGGATCCACTGAGGAGAAGGGATATTAAGGCAGTGTAGATGGAGATGTGGTAAAAAATTCAGGATTTATGGAGAATGTAGAGTTGGAAAATCTTAATGACCATTTGAATGTGGTGGCAAATGGGTGGTAGGGGTTAAATGTGACTCCATGGTGGGGGGAAGGGAGCTGAAAATTATATTCAGATAAATTCCATTTTGACTCAGTGATTTGTTTTGTATTGATTCTTATTTTTTTCAGTGTCTAGGAACTCAGGGAACAAAGAGACTTTAGAAGTCAAGACATGAGGTCTTATTTCTAGAAAATGGCTCACAAGTGAAGATAGCATGGTCCCACAGCCAAGAAGGAAAAGAGTCATTAAAGTCATTGCCCACCAATCATTTATTGGGTGTTTAATACAATTCCGTAGTCTACACATAGATTTTCTTGAGCAGGGTTTTCACACGTTGAGAGATATGGATTGATAGTTTTGGTCTCTTGGAATCTGTAAACATATGATGTATGCTTTCTATTTTATATGATCAGAAACTAGAAAGGCATCAAATTAGAATGACTCCAGTTAGCTTTAGTGACAGGTGCTCACTGGACAGTCTCCCTGGTAAGGACTGAAAGCCTGGCATGGGAGATGTTGCCCACATCAGAGATATACTCTGTGTCTCTGGCTCTCTTAGCAGCTTTGAACTGAGCTTCATTCTAGTCTAGACTAAGAGGCTTGCAATTCCTGATGTTTTATCCATCAAGAAGACAAAGCTCAACAAAGCCCAGGTTTCCTCTCCTCGGTTGTAACTTAAATCTTTAGAATCTTTTTCCTGTTTCTGAACTTTAGGGAGAATTGTTCTTCCAATTATCCAACAAGAACACATCTATAAAGAGGGCAAACCAGGAAATGATTTAAATCCCCAAATTGACCAATTTGTCACTTAGATTTCACTCAACCAAAAAAACCATATAATTGCTTCTTAAAGATCTGAAAAGCCCTAAAGTGAACACTAGTCCTCAGAAACATCCTTGCAGGTAAAAGAGTAGAAGGGAGAAGGGAGACATACATTTTCGACATCTTAAACAGAAGTTAAGATGAATTTGACATGTAGGTTTCTTATTTGACTGTGTTTTAGCTCTGGTTCTCACATAGCCTAGTACTGATGCCACTTCTGCTCTTGCACATAGTCATAAAGGGGGTTGAGGGCAAGAGCTGCTTTAGGGTGGCCACCCTGTTCTCTTCTTTGGGGCTTCCCACTGCCCTGGGTTGGATGGAAGGCTGACTCACTGTGTCTTTCCTGTGAGCTTCTGCTCTGGTCATCTTCATTCATGTGGAATTTTTCTCTGCTAGCATAGCCTTGCTGGGCCCTTTGGGTCTGTTGATCCTGGGATCCTTGATACCTCTCTTTTTCCTCATAGTTTTGCCTATGTTGTTGATGGTTTTGATCCTTTTCATGGGGCTGCCTGTCTTGTCTCTGATGGCTCTTCTCATCTTCGTGGGTTTGCCTGTCTTGTCTCTGACGGTTCTGCTCCTCTTCGTGGGTTTGCCTGTCTCGTCTCTGATGGTTCTGCTCCTCTTCGTGGGTTTGCCTGTCTCGTCTCTGACGGTTCTGCTCCTCTTCATGGGTTTGCCTGTCTTGTCTCTGGTGGTTCTGCTCCTCTTCATGGGTTTTCCTGTCTCGTCTCTGGTGGTTCTGTTCCTCTTCGTGGGTTTGCCTGTCTTGTTGCTGGTGGTTCTGCTCCTCTTCATGGGTTTGCCTTTCTTGTGCCTCATATGGACTCTCCTGACCCTCATGACTTTGTCTACTCCAGCTTTGATGACCCTGCAATTCCTCCGCCCAGTGACTCTGCTCCTCACCGTGGTGCTGCCTTGTCTGGGCCTGTCTGTGGCCTTGCTCACTATTGCATGATTGCCAGTCTCTCTCTTTGTTACAGAGTGGTCTTTCTTGCTGGATTTGTGCTAAGAGCTTGTGTTGATGGTGTTGGCTATACTTCTCAGGCTCCCATACTTGGTGACTGTTCTGCTGCACATCTCTAGTTTGAAAACCCTGTCCCTGGCTTTGGTATACTTCCTGTCCTGGTGTCTGTTGACTTAGTCTCCCTGATCTTCCTGACTGTTCAACATTTGCATCTCTTTTTCTTCCCTCGGTCCCTTGGAAGTACCTATTTTCCCTTTGTGTTTCAGTTTCCCCAATCTGTGACTGACCATAGTGGAAACTCTGGTCTTGTCCATATGTCTGACCATAGTGATAATTCTGGCCCTGTCTGTCAGTCTGACCACAGTGAAAACCCTGACCTTGTCTGTCTGTCTGACCATAGTGAGAACTCTGGCCCTGTCTGTCTTTCTGACCATAATGAGAGCTCAGGCCTTGTCTGTCTGTCTGATCATACCGAGAACTCAGGCCCTGTCTGTCTGTCTGACCATAGTGAGAACTCTGGCTTTGTCTGTCTATCTGAGAATTCAGGCCCTGTCTGTCTGTCTGATCATAGTGAGAACTCTGGCCTTGCCTGTCTGTCTGACCATGGTGAGAACTCAGACCCTGTCTGTCTATCTGATCATAGTGAGAACTCTGGCTCTGTCTGTCTATCTGACCATAGTGAGAATTCTGGCCCTGTCTATCTGTCTGACCATAATGAGAACTCTGGCCCTGTCTTTCTGTCTGACTATAGTGAGAACTCTGGCCTTGTCTGTTTGTCTGACCATAGTGATATCTCTGGCCCTGTCTGTCTGTTTGACCATACTGAGAGCTCCAGCCTTGTCTGTCTGCCTGACCATGGTGAGAAATCTGGCCTTGTCTGTCTGTTTGACCATAGTGGGAACTCTGACCCTGTCTCTCTGTCTGACCATACTGAGAGCTCACACCTTGTCTGTCTGTCTGACCATAGTGAGAATTATAGTCCTGTCTATCTGTCTTACCACAGTGGGAACTGTGGCCTTGTCTTTCTGTCTGATCATAGTGAGAAACCAATTCTTGCCTATCTCTATGACTACAGCCTGATTCCTGACCCAGCCTCCCAGATTGTCCATAATAAGAGCCTGATTGGGTTGTCTGACTATAGCAAGAGTCTTGTCCAAGTCTTCCAGGTTGGCCACATCTTAATTGTTGTCCAAGTCTTTCAGGTTGACCACAATGAGAACCCTGAGCTGGTTTTTCACACTCATTTAAGGCAAAGATATATTCTTGACTTTTAGGCTGGCCACTACCAGATTTATGACTCAGTGTTTTACTAGAGCTGGAGTCTTGATCTTGTCTCTCTGACTGATCAAAGCTGCAATATTTGTCTTGTCTCTCAGACTGATCATGGTGGGAATCCCTATCTTGTCTCTCAGACTGACCATAGTGGTAGTCCTGATCCTGTTTTTCAGACTGACCATAGTGAGAGTCCCTATCTTGTCTCTCAGGCTGACCGTAGTGAGAGTCTTGACCCTGTCTCTCGAATTGACCATGGCAGGAGTCCTGACCCTGTCTCTCAGACTGATCATAGTGGGAGTCCCTATCATTTTGTCTGTCAGACTGACTGTGGTGGGAGTTCTGCTGTTCTTTCTCATGCCTCTGCCTGTGTTGTCTGCCTATATTTCCTGGAAACTTGTGGTCTTTTTCTCTTTCCTGCCTCCTTTCTTGCTGGGAGGTTCTGTCTCCCCATGACTTACTATCTAGCTTACGATGGCAGGCTTGGACCAACTGGAACACTAACAGGAGGTATTCGTGAAAATCAACATGTCCATCTCTATCTCGATCTAAGAGTTTTAGTATGTTTTCCACAGTTTCTGGGTCGTTTGGTCTCTGCGAGAAGATAAAACAGAACAAAATCAGCTATTGTCCTTTGAATATTAACATGTGTATCAATGTTCATGCCCCAATCCATTTAGTCCTGCGTGGGCCTTCCTGGTTGAGAAGTGGCTTGGGCTTGGTTCTAGTTTGATCAGCTGGTCCTCAGAACCTCATCCCTTACTAGGCCAATAAGAGCTGACATTAAAAATCATCTCTGATTCTGGGCATGGTGGCTCACGCCTGTAGTCCCAGCACTTTGGGAAACTAAGGTGGGAGGATTGCTTGGGCCCAGGAGTTTGAGACCAGCCTAGGCAACATAGTAAGACCTCATCTCTACCAAAGAGAGAAAGAGAGAGAGAGAGAGAGAGAGAGAGAGAGAGAGAGAGAGAGAGAGAGAGAGACAGAGAGAGAGAGAAATTTGAGACAGCTCTCTCATCCTACCACAGGTTATATTCTAATTGTTTGTCTACCTTCTTTTTTCTCACACACGGTGAGATCCCAGAAGGAGAGAAAGCCGATTTTATTCATGTTTGTATCCCTGGTGCCTAGGATGGTACTGGCATGAAGTGGGTGCTCAATGACTCTTTATTCATTAATAAAACGAATGACTGGATGCATGAGACAATGTATGGACAGCACTAAAATATAGAAATCAAGATATGAATCTCATTTATTTTCTGATAAGTCATTCCTTGTTACTTTAAAGTTGTACTCCTTCCCATATAAGTTCTGATACAAAGGAGGAGTGTGTGTGTGTGTGTGTGTGTGTGTGTGTGTGTTTTGGGAGAGAACTACTAAGGAGCTACCTGAAATTCTTTTGAGAGTGGAGCATGACCAAATTAAACCAAGCACCCAACCCTGTATGCAGGTGTCAGAGACATTCATACTCGACTTCATGGGGCCACGTGTCTATATATCGTACCCGGAGGATGTCTCCAAACTCAGTCAAGAGCAGCTGCTTCAACTCCTCCTTGCATAGCGAGGCACAGTTCTCATCCTCTTTGGCGTATTTGTCAAACACCTTGATCACATTGAGTATGCTGTTCAGGAGTTGAGACATTTTGGCAAATGCAGGTGAACCTAAAAGAAGAAACAAGATTTGATCTGTGCTTAGGATGAAGACAGGGAGTAGCACTTTCAAAAGGAAAGTGACTCCTCTTGGTCTGGAAAAGAAGCTTAAGAAATGAAGCCCCATCTTAGCTATACCCCTCCACTACTTTGATTCCCAGTCAGGCTCCAAATATCATGTGATACAGTGAGCGCTGGATGCAAACTGTGGTTACCCTGTTAGAAACAAGGCAATTTCCTAAAAAGCCAAAAATGCATGGTAGGTGTTTTACATACCCTAGCCTCTACTCCGGGCTTGATTTGTTTAATTGAAACTCTTATATTAGAACAATAAGGAAGGAAGCCAGGAAGCCTATAGAAACAGGACCAGAAGCCAGCATAGTAGGGCATAATTTTCTACCAACAACTAGCACACTAGAGGGGGTAATAAGTAGATCTCTCTGAACAGGTTTCTGTCTTCTAATGAGACTTTCTCAAACAAGGAAGAATGCTAAAAGTCTCCTCCATGGTCAAAGGAATCTTTCTGGGAGGCTAAATTCCAGCAAGTGCTTCTTGCCTGTATGGTGGTTTTGGGACATGCTTATAAAATAAAATCAATGAATGCAAAAACGATTACAGATCAAAATAGCAAATGGATACACAGTCAAATGGATACGTGGAACAGATGATAGGAGGAGGTATATATAATTAGGTTCACCCTGGCTGTGCTGAGAGGCTTAGATCTTTTGGGATCCAGGTCTTTTTGTTGTTGTTTTTTGAGTCTCACTCTGTTGTCTAGGTTGGAGGGCAGTGGTGCGATCACAGCTCACTGTAGCCCCAACCTCCCAGGCTCAAGTGATCCTTCCTCCTCAGCCTCCTGAGTATCTGGGACAATAGGAGGATGCCACCATGCCCAGCTAATTTTTTTATTGTTTGTAGAGATGAGGTCTCACTATGTTGCCCAGGCTGGTCTTGAACTCCTGGGCTCAAGTAATTCTCTTGCCCTGGCCTTCCAAAGTGCTGGGATTACATGTGTGAGCCATCACCCTGGCTAGGATCTGAATAATACTTTTTCTTGTGCTATGAAAATTTGAATCACTGGGTTTAGAGGCCTCCAAATCGAAACCCTAACTGCAGAGCACGCTGGACTTCCAAAACCATACAGTACTGTCTATAAGAATAAATGGCAGGTAATGGATTATATGGGACAAGCTGAATCCCTTGTGGCAATTTATTGCAACGGGACTGGACTATTGCTGGGCCCCATGGTCCAGAGTCTTGGCCCTGATAAGCCCTAAATTCTCAGGTCTTGCCTAATTTGCACAAAAAGTAAATACCCACTATGGGAGACTAAGCTATTAACCAACAGTCCTAGCCCTCAGTTTTGGGATGTCTACAACACACTGAAGCAAAGGCACTTGTGGTTTACAGGTACAGAAGTAGGCCACCCCAGCTATCACCATATACTCAGACAGAGCCAGGAAAAGGAAGCAGAAAGATACTCCAGGCTATCACCCACAGGGAGTAGTCTCAGTTCTCCCCAGACTAGCACATTGTAGCTACTCTCAAGAGTCTCACAGATACTACCATTGCTCCCTCATGCACGTCTTACCTGCTTGAAGAGGAATAAGCGACAATTCAGAAGCCAGAGAGGACACTGGAGACCTGAAAACCCATCCTATTTATAGGGGTTTTAATTATTCTACCAGGCCATCCCAGGAGACACCCATTCTGTGGCAGAGCCTGAATCACTCTGGGCCTAACCCAGCTCAGCCCAACTTGACCTCTTCCTCTGCAAACCGTTTGGTTTATTTACTTCCACCATTTGCTCATGAACCTGTTTGTCATTAAAGTAGGTTACACTGTTCAAGTCCCTGCCCCGTTTAATTAGGGAAGTGTGTGTGTGTGTGTGTGTGTGTGTGTGTGTGTGTGTACGCATACATGTTGTGGGGGGATCCCAAAGATAGACATATTGTTGAGTTCATCCTATGTGTCACTTGCCAATAGTAACAGAGAGTAATAGTCAACTCGTACTGAAGAAGGATAACTATATAGTCATGTTACAAAAATCTGTCAAAGTTGCAACTAGAGTCTTCTTATTTGGCCAGAATATAATTCCCAAAAGAGATTTGTCCTACGCGAATCTCTTGTTTCCATAAATAATATTTATGTATTAATCTATTGATATATTTTGAATTGCTTTTTTTTTTTTCATTTAACAGTTCCATGGGTTAGTGACAGAAGTACTACATGATCAATTTGGGGGATGGGGAGTGCTGATGATGGGATTGCCACCATCAGAGTCTCAAGTTTTACTAAAAAGTCAGAGTTGAGGGACAGTGTGGAGGTTCATGATATCTGTGAGACAGAAATGCTGTCAGAGGCCTGGACCTCTGTTTTCATCTCTACACCCATGACACAGTGTCTTGACCATGGGCGATTCTTAGCAAATTTTTTTGGATAAGTGAATTACTGGATGACAGAAACATTGGAGAATTTGTTTTAGGTGCAAAACATTCTAGATTCATCTGTATTTCTACGTTTGCCTCACATCTAGGTCCCTGGTTGGACCTTTTCCTGTGCATCCATCAACCAATCAGTTATTAGTATTTCCTATTATAATAAACTTGCTATTGTTTACTATGCACTCAGGATTCTGCAAGAGAGTCACAAAAGAGCAGAAAGATTTTAGTTCATTGGAATAAAGAGGATTCACATAAAAAAGATTTTGAACACCAAGGGTAGGGCATGCTAAGTGCTGAGTATTAGAAAACAGGTGCATGTGGATGAAGTCTTCATAACTGAACCTGGGCATCCCTCAGAAAGTGAGATTTGTGTTGTTCCTCAAAGGATTCAGGTGGGCAGAGAAGAAAGCAGAGAATTTCTGAGTGGGGAGAAACCTCAAAGATACTAAGAAAAACATTTATATGTTGTGTTTGGATTAGAGTGAGCTGATAAGTGACTGGAGCAAAGGATATTTAGAAGAGTAGACTAGGAAATTTTGGAACTGAAAGGGAAATCCAGTCTCAGCCTCTTAATTCTACAGATGAGGAAAGTAAAATTCAGCTAGATGAGTGGCTTGCCAAGGGTTTCACAGGCTATAACTAAAGCCAGGCCTGGCATACTTGCTTTCTCACCCCAGCCAAATATGCTTTCTGATATGTTCCCTGAGGCAGATTTGAGACCTACTTCAGGGTTTATTTTAGTGAGAAATGGGAAGCAGGATTTTGGTCAGGAAAATGACATGATCAATGTATTGTTTGGGGGAAGATTTTTAACCTGACAGTGGTAGGTGGCTGGCCATCTCAATTTGTCTGGGACTAAGGACATGAGACTTTTGATGATAAAACTGAAATAATTCTCAAAAACCTGGGACACGCTGGTTATCCTAGACTGTGGTGTACAGGATGGACTGAAAAGAACAGGAAGGCCAGTTAGGAGTTTATTGTATGGCCCAGGTGAGAAGTGGTAAGGGCTTTAACCTGGATACATTAGTTCAGTACTATAGAAAGGTAGATGGATAATAGAAGGAATGAAGGGTGGGGTTTGGGAACAGATTAGATGAGGGTCAGGGAAGGTGGGGATGTCAGAAAAGACTCCAAGGCTTCAAGTATAGATAACTAGAAGAACTATGGAATATTGAAGAACTGTAACTTCTTTATTTTTATGTTTTTATTTTTTATGAGTTGGAGTCTCACTCTTGTCACCCAGGCTGGAGTGCAGTAACACGCTCACAGCCACAGGACCCTTGACCTGCTGGGCTTAGGCAATCCTTCCGCCTAAGCCTTCCAAATAGCTGGAACTATAAACGCATGCTACCGCACCTGGCTAGTTGTGTGTGTGTGTGTGTGTGTGTGTGTGTGTGATTTATTATAGAGACGAGGTCTTGCCATGTTGTCCAAGCTGGTCTTGAACCTCTGGTTTCAGGCAATCCTCTCACCTCAGCCTCCCAAGGTGCTGGGATTACAGCTGGAATTACACTGCACCCAGCCAGGAACTGTAACTTCTAAAGGGGGATTGATGGGGTATAAGATTCAGTGTCCCACTTGGCATTCTGCCTTTTATTTTCTTGCTATCCCCACTCCAACTTGCATCTTTGACTGTTTGGTGTCTCCTAGCACTGGTCAGGACTTTCTTAAGTCTGTTTATAAATCCCGAGAACCAGGTCACACTAAGATTCTCTTTTTGCTTTTGTATCTCTGCTTAGTGTTCTTCAATTATATGTCTTCACCTATTAGAATCAAAGATCTAGAGAAGGTTTGGTTGATCCCAGAGGCAAAAAAAGGGAGTGTGGGTAAGATGGGTAGGGGGTAAAGTCAACAGCTATCATGATAGGGAACAGCAGTGCTGGGGCCCCTTTGTGTTGGCATGTTCCAGGGCTCCCTAGCAACTGTTCCTTTTGGTTTCACGGGCAGTTCTCTTTGTCTGATGCTGTGGTGGAGGGAAAGATTATGTTCCTAACAGTTAGGATCTACTATGTATGCATTCATTTAGCAATAGGTAACTATAGGATGGGCAGAGAACTATGTTGATTAGCCTCTCAGTTAACCATGTGTTGATCAGCCCATCTTAGACTGTGAACATACAGAGGGTCCTTTTATAGGCACTAAGATAAAGGTTCTTCTCCTTAAAGAACTTTCGGTTTCATTGAGATTGAAAGTTCAGTTTCACTGGAATATGCAGGATCCTTCTCTGGTTCAAATTTCTTCACAAATATTACTGTCATAGATAGGATGAGAGTTTTATTAAAGGGAATGAGAGGAGGCTTCAGGGGTAAGAAATAATACATACTTAAAGAAATCATGGAATGTGCTAAGTAATTTGGGGAAAATCACTTAATCTCCTGGTCCTGAGTTTCTTTTTTTTTTTTTTTTTTTTTTTGAGTTGGCGTCTCACTGTCGCCCAGACTGGAGTGCAGTGGCCTCTCCCGGCCACCGCAGCCTCGACCTGCTGGGCTCCGGCGATCCTTCCACCTCAGCCTTCCGTGTAGCTGGAATTACAGGCGCACGCTACCACGCCCGGCTGATTTTTTTTTATTTATTGTAGAGATGAGGTCTCGCCAAGTTGCCCAGGCAGGTCTCGAACCCGCGGGCTCAGGCAATCCACTCACCTCAGCCTCCCAAAGCGTGGGATTACAGGTTGAGCCACCGAGCCCGGCTGGTCCTGAGTTTCTTTATCTGTAAGAGGAGAGACTTGGAGTTTTCTTTTGGCATTGAAATTCTAAGATTCTGTGATTCCAATCTTAAGATTAGCAATGGCTTTAGAGGTAATATTTTAACTTTGCTCTGTTACTTTATTTCAAATTTAAATATTCAATAAATTAAATATTTCATTTACTTATTTAATGTGATATTTAACATTTAAATGTGATAAAACCCTCAGAATGTGCTTCTGAGTCTTTCTCTATGGAAAGTGGGGGTGTTCTGTTACTTCACACATTAGTTAATTTGCCTGAAGTCCTACACTATTTTTGTTCATTTTTTTCCCAGTGTGTTTTGCTGTTTTTAATGAATTTATGTTGGAGTGTGACCTTTGGTCTCAAAGGCAAGATGTTTGTAAGCTACAATTTATTGAGATCTTATTGTGTGCTAGACTTTATGCTAAGCTTTATATATGCAATCTTGTTTAATTCCCACAACAATCCCATGAGACAGGGAACATTGTTCTCAGTTTTCAGATAAGGAAACTGAGGCTTGGAGAAGGGTAACTAATTTGCTGAAGGTCACACAGCTTGCAACTGGTTGAGCAGAGGTTTGAACCTATGTCTTCCTGATTTCAAAGTCCTTGTTTGTAACCTGTATGTCATACTTCCTCTTTTAGAACAGAGCTCTTGATTGCCCCCATCCAATGAGAGAAATTTCTTTCCACATAGACTGCAATGAGTAAGACCAAAGTGACTTCCTTATGACACGCTGTGAAGGAATCCAGCCATGAAATAGAATCTCCTGACACTTAATTAGTCAAATATTTATTATTTTCCTATGCTTCTCCAGAACCTAAATGATCCCAACACAAAAGGAGCTTGTATCTTTACAATGCTCTATTTATACCACCTCTAAGGACTGGTTTGGCACGAGACTAAAGAAGTTACATTTGTTGTCCATTCCCTGGAGTTTTTGACCCTATTGCAAGTCTCTGCTGTCCATTCCCCTGGGGATGCAGGATGTGCCCAGTGGGTGTGACAGGTACTATTCTGAGCTAATAAAGTTTTCAGGGAGTCTCCTTGTCATTTTTGGCCAAATCATTAAGGATAATTACCATGGAAATTCTAGACTGCCTTTTTCCTTCTTTTGAGATATTGGGTGTTTATTCATTGAGGTGAGGGAAGGCCCCTAGTCCTCTGTGTAACGCTGTGGTAGGCACTTTGCTCCTGCTTAGCCTTTTGACATTAAGCAGGTGGATAAACTGCAGATGGGGCAAATGAGCACCTTCCCCTAGAGAGGAATGGGGCTAATTAATAGACATAAACCCTTTGAGATTTCTTGATATTGAAAGGTCATTTATTATCATCAGCACAAATAAGTTCTCATTTTAAAATCTTTTCTTGCAGGGGAATTACCTTCCTGTTAATTATAGGTCATTTCCCTTTTAATGACATCTGTGGGAGTTAGTGGTTTTGAAGGTAGCACTGGTATCAGCAATATTTTAATTTTGTCAGGAAATGTGTTCTGAGCCAAAGGAAGGTCGAGGATTCCTGGGGATCAAGTGCACAGGTTCTAGTCTGGAGCTGGGCTCCCCATATCCAGCTGGCAACCCAGCCTCTTCTACCATAGGCTTTTGTTTTTGGATAAAAGAGTTCACCATCACTCCTTTCCTTAATGTGTCAGGTTGGATCTTCCCATAATGAAATGAGCTAGATGGTGTCAGAAATCATCACTGAATACAGCCCATGGGATTTTAGGTAATTCCTAGACACAGCTAATAATACCTCAGACCAAAACAGATGTCTTCACAGAGGCCGAATGTGGCAGAATGTGGATCATTCAAGTCAGGTTTCTGAGTTTTTTTTTTCTTTCTGTTAAGGAGTTTTTTTGAGATGTAGTTTACATAGCACACAACTCACCCATTTAAAGTGTACAATTCCGAGTTATTTAATATTGTGAAACTATCATCAAAATCTAATTTAAACATTTTTTGTGTCTCTGCAAAAGAAATCTTGTGCCCATGGACAGTCAACCCCCAAACTACCTTCTCTCAGCCCCCGGCAGCCATGCATCTATTTTCCATCTCTATAGATTTGCCTAAACTGGATATTTCATACAAATAGGCATAAAATATGTGGCATTTTTGACTAACTTATTTCACTTAGCATAATGTTTTCAAGGTTTATCCATGTTGTAGCAGAATTCAGTACTTCATTCCTTTTTATGTCTGAAATAATATTCCATTATAAGGATAGACAGTGTGCCATATTTTTCTTAGCCATTCATCTGTTAATGAACACCTTGAGCTGTTTTCACCTTTTGCTTATTTGAATAATGCTGCTGTGAACGTTCATGGAAAAGTTTGTATGTGGATGTACCTTTTCAGTCCTCTTGGGCATGCAGCTAGGAGTTAAGCTGCTGGGTCACAGAGTAACTTGATGTTTAACTTTTTGAAGAGCTGCCAAACTGTTTGAACTGTTTTTAAGAAACTTTCTGGAGAGGGGTGGTTGGTTTAAAGGCTTTGGCTTGAGAATGCCAACAGGCTAAACTTGCCTGGCTGAGACGCAGGTGGGCAGAGATGAGGGCTGTGGAGTTACCACTGTGGCTTTGTACCTCCCAGGAGTCTTGGGCAACCTCACAACCCAGAAGCTACCAGAGAACCCACAGTTGTAGGCACCTGATAAAGGTTTGTTGACCAAAGGAATGAATATGTCCTGAAGTAAAGTGGGAGTGGAGGAAATAGTGGGGGTAGGGAAGAGCGATAAATAGCTTTGTAATTGTGAAGTTCCCATTGTATTTTAGGCGTTATTAGCAATCCATTTGTTGTTCAGTTATCCCACTGCCACCCTTCCACTCTCTGGGTCTTATTCTGGGTCCATCAGAATAAGAGATGAATTTGGGGAATTTGGTACGTGGAAGCCAGTGCTCAGTTCCCCTTTCAAGAACAGTCCTGTCTCGTCCTGATTTCCCCTGTAACCTTTCCTGGTCCCTCACTCTGGTGCACCAGAGAGCTCTTGGGTTGAGAACTGGAAGCTCTGAGGACCCTGCACTCACTTTCATTGTGAACTTGGAAAAGGCACTTCTGATTTGGGACTTGACTTCTCTATTTATAAAATGAGGAAGGGATTTGAAGTGACAAGTAGATGAACTAGATGACTTCTACCTCTGCTGGTCTGTGCCCCTGGAGGTCTCTGCACTCTGAGATTCTGTACAAACTCGCTTCTTGTCTCTCTCCCCTTCTCACCTTTATTCCTGCTACCTCTCGGGAGAGGTTGTCATTATTGTTTGCTAGGACCTTCATATAACTATCAACAGATCTCCCTACCTCCAAGCTTCGTTTCTAATTTATTTTTCCACACTATTTCCAGGGGAATTCTCTCTTTCCAAGAACAGTTACTATTTTCTATAAGAATAAAAGGTTATCGTTTTACATAAGAATCAAGTCCAAAATTTTTAACATGCTATTCAAGGCCTTCTATGGCAACCAGATCTTTTCACTTTTTTGTATTTTTGCTTCTTTCCAACCACACTAGATTTCTTGATGTTCTCTAACTAAACTCTCATTTTCCTCATTTCTGTTTTTATTCACACAGCTGCTTCTCCCTGGATCCTATTCTCCTTATCTCTATCTATCAAAATCCTACCCATTTTAAACACATTTAAATACCTACCTTTTCTACTAAAACCTTTCCAAATCTTCCTAGTCAGACTGTCCTCTCTCTTCCCTGTCCTATCTCTACACTCTGCGTACAGTGTTATCTTTTGTATTCTATGGTTGGCTGTGTTCCTCCTTATCTCATAGACTTTGAGCTCTATGAAGGAAAGATTTCTCCTCTTTTTTCTTTCCATCTCCTATAAGCACTGTCTGTCATCTGCATGGTAGGTATTCTTTAAATGTGAGATCTGCTGGCTTTCTCTCCTACGCTTGTGGTAGAGTGGGATTCTAAAACATACAACTAAGCTCTTATTTCATGGGGCTTTTTAGCAATCTCTGTTGTTTTCTATGTATAATTCCTACCTCTGAATTAGATGATAAATTATCTGAGGGAGGAGAGTTTGATTTCCCCTTCCTCTGATTCTCCCATGAGCCCTGCCACAGTGCTGGGTCCCCAGTCAGTGGCTGAACTGAATGACTTTCTAGCTCTCCAAAGCTGTGCCCCGACTTCTTATTTGGGATTTAGAACTTATTTGCAATTTGTTGACTTATGGGAATAAAGAGAATAACTTGTGAAAACTGTAGGGCCTTTCAGCTTCTGACCCCATCTTCCTGTCCCATATTCTTCACGGCCCTATTCTCTAGGCCATCCTTGGCACATGTCAATTTGAAGGCTCCCTAGAGGAGCAAATTGCCCACTGTCCCCATGAAGCTCATGCCTGTGTCTCATCCCCTTAGCTGTCAGACCCACTAGGATGCCAGATATAGGGTCCTGAGAGAGCCAGAAGAGAAAATCAGGTAATTGCAGGAGCTACTTCAAAGGTTTGAATTAAGAAAGTAATCATTTTGAGATGTTTGCCAGCAAAACATAACAAGAGTATTAGAGGATACTAGGGGATGGCTTAGGGGCTTTGGTGGAGATTATCTGGTGCTAGAGAGAGGTGCTGCTCCCAATCCTCTGTAATTTATTGCCTGGTCCCATAAATGATGGCAGTTGATGCTTGAATAATATACTTACTTGTCATGTCCACCTAACAAACTCTCAGTATAATCAAGAAATAAGAAGGAGTGACAGAGGCATTGGGGGTCAAGTGAGAGCTTTCTTCATTAATTGGCTGATTCATTCATACATTTATTTTTTTATCTTCTTGACAAATGTTTGGTAAGGAAGATAGACCTGTAATAGTCAAATGGATCTTCTGGGAAGGGATTATGATAAAGCTGGGGGCCAGAGTTGGAATAAAAGCAAAACTTCACCATCATCAATTCTTCCCCTAGAGTGAGACTACCCCAGACTTCTGCTGCTCCTAACCCCAGTGGCCTCATACCCTCTGTGTGCCTCAGTCCATGACTTGGCTTAATTACCACACTGCTTTGCCATGGGAGTTCTGCCTACTCATCCTCCTCAGTTTCTTTAATGTGGTCACAAATGCTCCACGTGGCCCTAGTCATCCTGCAAGTAAGAAATCATTAGCTTCTTGCATCATCAGAATTGGCAGCACCTTCCTGTTCCAGGAGCAGAGGGAAGGGGAGGATGGCCTCAGTTCAGGGCTTAGGGAAGGAAAAGGGAGAAAAAGTGGCAGCCAAGGGAGAGGCCCAGGCAGGATTTTGTTGTGACATATTACCAGGCTGGTCAAAGTCAGTAAGAGCCCGGCTGCCTATCTCAGCATCTCATCTCCATTAACTTGCGTAGTTTACTAACTGCTCCTGCTGTATTCAGGAGAGGCAGGAGTCTCCTCAGTAGTACATTCTGGAGCCTGCCTTTGTGGCATGAGGAAGTAGGCTGGTGAAGGAGGTTTCCTGTCATCTGGAAGGACCAAAGCCCCTGCACTTTAAACCTCTTAGGCTCCATAGGACAGTTTCAAGCACCCAGAGCTTTCCTGCCCTTGAAAGGGAAAAATTAAATCTCAGGAGAGAGAATGTGATTTTTATAAGGTTACACAGAGTCATACAAGAAGTCAGTAGTAATGCTATAATTAGAACCCAAACTTTCTAACACAAGAATATGACATGCATATCTGTCCTGAAACTCTATGTTCTGATTTTTCCTCCTGTCATATTTACTAATTCAATCCAAGGCAGAGAGAACATGGGTCCAAAGGTCAGGCAGATCTACGTGGGAATCCCAGTTCTGCTCAGGATTCTCGTAGAAATTAAATAAGCTCAAGTACGTGAGCGTCTAGCTTAGTACCTGTGAATGCTCAGTCAGGGGAGTGCTCACTCAGGGTATGCCCTCCTTCCCTTTCAAGGTGGCCTGGCCGTTGTCACCTTTCTGAGAACTCACTGGGCACCAGAGGTACTGATCTCTGTGAGCACACTGCTGAGTTTATTTAGGCCTCCATTTATAGAATGTGTCAGGAGCTCAAGTACTTTATGAACAGAGATTAATTACTATTATGATATAATACATTTGCCACTCACCGTGGTGAGAAGCTCCTTGAACTACTCGAAAAACAGTGGAGGAACTTTGTGAGGTTAATACCACCTGTGTCATTAATTTGAATCTTGAGGACGTGGACTGTGGAGTGTAGAACATTTTACAGAATTTGTTTTAAGCTACACTCTTACCTTTGCCATAACCTGGCCTTTCATAATACATTCCCATGGCTGTCTAGTATCAAGGGTAAGGCCTCTTGTCACATGCTTTTTGGAGAGCAATATACCTTACATAAGAGGAGGTGGTCAATTTCCTCAATGAAAGGACCATGAATGGGGCAAGGAGAAGACAAAGGGAAGCAAGGGAATATTGTTTTCATCATTTGTTCAGGGATGATTTTGTGTGACCACCATCTCTTTTTAGTCCTGAGTAGGTAGGAAAGTGAAATGAATTTCAATTGTGAATAATGCATTTAGTGAGAAATTCTTTGAGTATGAAGTACATTAACTGCACTGTAGAGAAGAGCAGTTGAATCTGGAGTCAGAAGAACTGGCTTCCATTCCTGGTTCTGCAAGCTATCATTAAACTTGAAGGACTCATTCTGATACCGAGAAGGAAGGACTGATATAAGTGCTGCAGGTGCAGTGCACTGAAGTAGGTGTTTTCCTACCCTGCAATCTGCGTACGCTGATTCAGCAGCAGTTCAGTCACTCAGGTGTTACACTCTTACATTTTCACCTGTCACCGGACCATGCCTCACTGCATGGGTGGCCCAGTCCCAGACACCAGATCAGCAGCTTCAGCTTCACGTGGAGTCCTTCCTTTGAAACATCAGCTTTTGCTTGATTTTGTTATAGAGTCTTGGTCTTGTGTTGGTATCTTTCTACCTTAGTCTTCTCACGATGCGTGAAGTCTTGTTCATAATGTCAGACTAGTATTTTTGTTCTTGGCTTATCTCAACAGACTTGATATCTACCTTTTCTCTTCCTATAACTCAGTAGATAGCCATCTTTAGATTGTGAACATACAAGATGTTGCCCTTTGCTGGGTCTCTTATGTCTATCACACCATGGAGTTGTTAGGACAACAAAGTGCTTAGAACTCTGCTGGAAAATAAATAGTAATCACCCAAGACAGGTTAGCAGCTTTCAGTATTTTTTTGGTATGTTGAGTCTTAGCATGATGCTTGACATGTGTTCACTTAATACATAGTAGCTATTATAGTTGTTATCATTGCCAAAACTGACCCAAATTATCCATTTGAAACAGTGGGCTCTGAGCTGCCCTCCATGACCCAGGAAAGCTGGTGTCTTCTAACACTGTGTTGCCACTTCCTGTGAAGTGCTCATTCTATGCTTCCCTCCTCTCTTGAACTGGAGCCTGCCTTTGTGGCATGAGGAAGTAGGCTGTTGAAGGCCATTTTAGATGTATATTGGCTATTTTAGGTGTTTATATGAATTAGTATAATGAGAGAGAGAGAATTGAGAGGGCAAAGAATAGGGGCCATTGAGAGCAAACAGGAGGGATGGAGGGTTGGGAAGAGACAGAGGGAGAACAATTGTTCATAATGTCATGCCAGTATTTTTGTTTTAGGCTTATATCAACAGACTTGAGATCTTGACATTTCCCATGGGTCTTCAGTAGTGAGAGATACAGGGAAGAAACCCTGGGGTAAGTGTATACATTTGAAAAGTTTGGAGCCGGGCACAGAGGCTCATTCCTGTAATCCCAGCATTTTGGGTGGCTGAGGCCAGAGGATTGCCTGAGCTTACAGGTTTGAGACCAGCCTGGGCAACATGGTGAGACCTCATCTCCACAATAAATAAAAAAATTGGCTGGACGTGGTGGCACACACTTGTGGTTCCAGCTACTTGGAAGGCTGAGGTGGAAGGATCGCCTGAGCTCAGCAGGTCGAGGCTGCGGTGGCAGTGAATACGCCACTGCACTCCAGCCTGGGTGACAGAGTGAGACAGTGAGACTTCTACCCAAAAAAAAAAAAGAAAAGAAAAGTTTGGGGGACTACCATAGACCTTGGGTTGGAAAGAGGCTTATTCATTTAACACATTCATATTGACAATCTACTATGTATCAGGCTCTGTTCTAGAAATGGAGGTTACACTAGTGAAGTCCTGCCCTCATACAGCTTTTACATTTTAGGGTGAGGAGACATAATAAACAAATAAGTAACATATGTAGTGTGTCAGTGCCAAGTGCCATGGTGAGAAATAAACAAGGGAGGGGATAGGAAGTGTTGGGATGGTGGAATGGGGGACAGATACAGATTGTAATTTATAATTGGGTGGGTAGCCAGGAAGGCTGTTCTGAGAAGGTGATATTTGATAATGGCCTGAAAGAAGTGAGATTTTCCATGTGGCCCTAACCAGAGAACTCGTTTTTTCGTAGCTGGGTTATTTATGTTTAACTGTGTGCTTCTGAGTCTTGCTTCCTTCCTTGTTTCAAGCTATCTAGTTTGCTTATTCAGTAGACACACTATGAACAAGACAGACAGGATCCATGACTCTGTGGGCCTTTAGTTCGAAAAAGGAAACAGGCAAATTGTTACCCAATACTGCAAAGGATGAAGCATTAATTAGGACATTTCCAGGGTGTTGCGACTGCTCAGAGCAGGGCACTATTCTATCCAGAGGGCATCAGGGAGGGCTTCCCTGTTGAGATGGAAAGCTGATTTGGAATTTGTCTTTTCTTTGTTTTCAGTTCTCTGTCCTTGTCTTTTGACCACTCCTTTCTTTGTTGAATATCTCCCTAAATTTTGAGTTCTTCCCATCTCACATTTCTTGTTATATCAGGCATCATGATTGAGTCTTCCTTGGCCTTTACTTTACCAGTTTAATGAAGATAATAGCTGTTGCCACCCAAATACACACAAGAATGCAGAAGTGTTACATGGGATTAATGGCATTTTAGTATTAAGGACACGATGGTAGTTAAAAAGCTTTTTAGCTCCGCCTAAATTAGGCGATCTGCCTGACACAATGCATTGCTAAGCCTCACAGATTTCCCTGTGGCAATAGTTCTATTTCTCCTTGGGCCCACACAGGCTACTGTTTCAGAAATCTGGGCACAGCTGTCTTGGGTGTTAAGTGCCTGTCCTTTGGACCCCACCTTTCTTCCTTATGGGAAATTTATGACAACAGAGCTTGGGTATGTGACACCTGATGAACTTCTAAGGGATGTGACAGGTGTCTGGGAAGTTTGCTAATGGTCTGCCACAGCTACGGGGGGACATGGTATAGACTCCCCAAAAGCCTTCTTGTTCTCTGTGTCACAGACCTCACTGATATGGGTGGGCATCAGGGGCCTTGGCAGCAGGACATCTGTCTCTTTCTGGTCTTCAAAATCTGATCTGTCTCCTATTTCTAACTCCACCTCCCCTTCAAAATTTCTCTGCTTTAGTTAAAACGGGCTCTTTACTGAGCTCTGGGCCCATTTCCACACCTCCATTCAGGTGGCAAGTCCTCTGAAATGTATTTTATTCTCCTTTCACTTTCTTTAAATCGACCCATCCTTCAATGTCCACATCCTTCTCACTCCCCACCAAACACTCCTTTCAGTTCTTCTTTGATCTCTCTCCAAAATGAGCTTGGGGAGGACACATCTTACCCTTTATAGCATCTACTCCCATAGAGAATCCTCAGGTTGGAACAAACCAGCACTGCCTAGCTCTAACCCAGTAGTTTTCTAGCTGTGTTCCTTGGCATCTGTCAGGGGATGAGGTGAGGGGACCTGGTGGGCAGGACTCTGCTGCTTATACCTATTCAGCTCATTGCTTTTGTCTTTAAAACATCTTAAGCTTTTCCTTGAGGAAAGGATTCTGCAGTAAAACAGTTTGAGAACTATAATATCAAATTTGACTTGTTTATAATGTAGAAATAGGCCTATAGTGTATGCAATGACACATTACTAAGCAGTGGTGGATCAGAATCCCTAGCCCCTGAGAACTATGCTTCCTATTAGCAGAAAGTTATTGGTGGAGGTATGATATGCTCTGTTTTACTATCTAGAGTAAATTATAATCTCTTTGAATTAATAAAATGTCTTGTATCTCATTGTTCCTTCGCACAATGCCTTGCTCATAGATGCTCAACAAACATGGGCTGCCACTGCTGATGGCGATGATAGTAATGAAACACATCTAGCCAGTCCCCTGAGAGGCCCTTAGATGGTCTCCTGGCTCTGGCCCTGCATTGCTGCGCCTAGGGCAAGGCGCCTCAGAGGGATCCTAACTGCTCCCCAAACTGTGCTTTTGGTTATCTGCAAGGTTAACATGAAACCAACTCTGCCCTTATTCCTCATCCTTTCAACATTGGCCTTGAAGCATCATCAGAAAACCTGAAGGCTCCCAAATACTCCCCGACAAAGTGTTCAAACTTGTGTCCAGTTTCCCCTGCCTGCACTCTCCTTTCTCCTCTTCTCTACACATGTTCTTTTAAGATCCACCTCCTCCACACTCCAATTCCTCAGGTTCCCATTGATCTTCCTTTCTCTAAAAGGAGCAATTTTACTTAATACATATTGAGTTCTTCAGACTGTGCTAAGTGCTTTACATATGTTGTTATTTGATGCTTACAATAAGCTTATGGGATACATAATATTATTGCTTTCATTTTTACAGACAAGGAAATTAAGGCTAAAAGATATCAAATAATTTGTATAAGGTCACAGAGGTAGTAAACAGTGTGGCAAGATTTGTGTTCCGTCGATCAGATCCTAGAATTCCTGGATTTAACAGTTGTAAACATACGACGCTCTTGTTAAGTATGTTTAGAGATAGACACACCATGTATCATTTATTCACTCATTCCTTAATGGATATGGATATTTACTGGGTGCTTATTATATTCAAGAGACCTTAAACGACATGAAAAGTGTGTGTTATTAAAAAAAAGAATGAAATTGTGTCCTTTGCAGCAACATGGATAGAACTAGAGATCATCATTGTAAGTGAACTAACTCAGAAACAGAAAACCGAACACTACACATTCTCACTTACATGTGGGAACTAAATGGACATAAAGATGGAAAGAATAGACACTGAGAACACTAAAGGGGGGGGGAGTTGGGTGGGGGCAAGGGTTCAGAAGCTACTTAATGGGTACAGTGTTCACTATCGGGGAACAGGGACACCTGAAGCCCAATCCTCACCAGTATACATTTTGTCTATGTAACAAACATGCACTGGTACCCCCTGAATCATTTTAAAAAAGATATATTAAGGCTGGCTCACGCCTGTAATCCAGTGCTTTGGGAAGCAGAGACAATAGGATTGCTTGAACCCGGGGGTTTGAGACCATCCTGGGCAACTTGGTAAGACCTTGTCTCTACAATAAATCAAAAAATTAGACAGACATGGTGGTGCACGCCTATAGGTCCAGCTACTTGGAAGGCTGAAGCAATAGGATTGTCTAAGCCCAGCAGGTTGAGGCTGTGGTGACTGTGAGCGTGCCATTGCACCCCTGCCTGGGCGACACAGTGAGACTCTGACTAAAAAAAAAGTATATTAAAATTGCCTAATTCTCTTGGTGTCCTTGTGTAGAAATCTAATCTTCCCAACTTAACTGCAAGCTCTTTTAGGGCAGATCCTTTGCATTCTATCTCTTTTCACTCTTCCCTCCTTCTCTGCCCCAGCATGCTGGGTACAGCTGCTCCCCTGAGGCTTTGATTACATTATAACACCCACAGTCTGTGACACAGGTAACAGATTCTCAGACTGGTGTGGAAGTTAGAAGTCATCTGGTACATCTCCCTGACTCCAAGCAGCCCTAACTACAACGCAACCATTTAAGGAAATATAATCATGTAATTCAGGGGTTGGCAAACAATGGCTCGTGGGCCCAGTGAAGTCTGCTAGCCGTTTCTTGAGGTCCATGAGCTAAGAACGATTTCACATTTTTGATTGAAAGAATCAAAAAAGGATACTATTCCGTGACACATAAAAATCATATGAAATTCAAATTTTAGCATCCATAAATAAAGTTTTATTGGAACACAGCCATGCCCATTCTATACACAACATATTTTCTATGCCTCTTTCGTGAGGCAATGGCTTCATACTGCTGCTGGGTATGCTGCAAAGAGCAGTCCTGTTGTTACAATTTGACACTGTTTGGAGTGTCATATTATTGTTGTACCATACATTTTCTTTTATTTTCTATTACCAGTGCACATCTATCATGTCAAAACAAAAAAAGAAGAGAGAAGGGGACTTCAAATGTAATACCTTTAAGGCACAGTGGAATGTGGATTTGTTGGTTTGTTATGGATTAGATGGTAAGGCGTTATGTTTATCATGACGCTACACCTGGGCCAAAGAATATAATGCCAAAGAATATATGTTGATGTTATCAGGCTAAGCTCTTGTCACGATGTTCACAACTCACGGAAGGTAACTATCAGAAAAATGAGAAAGTTTAAAATAAAATATTTCATCATAGCAGAATGTCCTTATAAAAAAATGAAAATGAGACTGCCACCAAAGTAACGATCTGCAATGCCAAGTAAGGAAAGTCATTTCCCAATGGTGAGTTAATTAAATTGTGTTCAATTGCAGCAACCGAAGAAATGTGTCCAGAGAAAATTAACTTGCTTAAGACTACCAGTTTTGGGGCAAAGAGTGAGGGAGGACATTGGGAACAACGTCAGTAGTCAATTAAAAAATAAAGCAAATAATTCTGAGTGATTTTCCTTGGTTCTTGATGAATTGAAAGATGTTTCTGATACTGCTCAGTTGTTTTTTGGAGTAGTTAATGCTGAGTTTGAGGTGACTAATGACTTAGCTTCCATACAAAGTTCAAGTGCAACAACTCTATAGAAGGATATTTTCAAAGTGGAGAAAATGCTAGTTTTCTGAAGTGGAATCTTCTAAGAAATGTTACAACTGGTAGTGAAATACACGTGAAGAGGAAAGAGGCTTTTGAAACATTTTCAAAGCTTGTGAAAATGTAGTGTTTGAAGCCTGTGATCGTTCATTGTGTTATTTATCAGCAGGTACTTTGCAGATAATAGTTGAATCTTTCATATGTTACTGAACCAGTAGTGTCAATAGTGAACTTCATTTTTTCTTGTGTCTTAATGATCATCAACAGTTTGTGTGCGTGTGTTTGTCAGAAATAGAAGCTGAATATTGTCACTTGTTCTATCACACAGCAGTTTGATGGCTTAGCAGTTGCAGTTTTAGTGTGATTTTTGAGCTGTTGGCTGAAATAGAATTTTTTTTGAATGAGAAGAATCACCCTCATTCACTATTTTTGAACACTGCATGGCTTTGAAAATTTGTTTTTCTGGCAGACTTAGTAGTATCTCTTAATGAATTCAATCTAAAATTACAAGACAAAACAGTGCTTCAATGTGAAACGTTCTGTGACAAAGTTAACAGTAAAATTAGTTCTAGAGCTATTTCAATGAAGAGTGAGAGAAACCCTACCATGTTTAAAATGAATAATGCATTTATTTAGATCTATGGCTTTATCTGCCCCTCCAATCTGCTTCCTATTTGGCTACTAAAAGACAACTAACATTGTTTGAGTCACAAGTAATGTCGAATTGTTTTATATTCTTCCCATGCCATCAAAAGTAAAAACAAGAAGTGGAATCTTTATTCACACACAAATTCATAGCTGATGTATTCTCTGAATTCAAACTACAGTTCCAGCAGCATTTTTTTGGACACCAATGCAAGTACAAAGGAAATTTCCATATTTCAAAATCTATTTAACTGTGCAATTGAAGAACTTTCCTCAATCTTCAATTGGAAGTGATTAATCTTTAATGTAATGGCATGTTATAAGGCAAATATCAAGAGATGAATCTAACAGAGTTCTATAAGTACCTTCTAAGTCATAAATATGTTCAATTAAACCAGATGTTTGTGGATATCAGTATTTGGTAATACCCATCTGTGTGAAAAGACATTTTAATAAATAGAATATATAAAATATCATTTCACATCAGCATTAGCAGATGAATATTTGCAATATATTTTGATAATGGGGAAAACTTTGAACCCCAAATTAAATGAAATGTTATCCTCCATGAAGAATTCAATTTTTCTCTTTGGTATATCTGTATTACAAAAATTTGTATTTAACTATTATTATATTTTGGATTTTGCCAATAAAAAATTATGGACATTTTAATCTCTTGTATAATACCTATGCAATATCCTTGGTTCACAAATACATAAAATATTTATTATCTAGCTCTTTACAAAAAAAGTTTGATTTAATCTATATCAGAACAACAAACAAACAAGCATACAGATGACAATGATCAAAAGATCCCATTTTCTTTATAGTTCACTTCTTATCAGGAAATGCATTCTTGAATCTCAGCAAAATTCCTAGTCCTGCAGTTTAGGTGACTTCTTTTTGTACTGTCATATCAGTGGAGAGCGAGGTTGTCAGGTCATTGAGGGAATCAGTTTTAATTAGCTCTGAGTTAGTTCTATGCCACCTAATAATGAAGCCCTTTATTTGCAATAAAAAAAAAAAAAAACTTAAAGGTTTAGCTGCCTGAATTGGTCAAGCTGGTTTTTCATTTATGGGAATCATCACCTTCTGAAGTAGGAATAGGAAGGGTGGAGGTTGAGGATGTCCTCTGTGCCTGAAGTGGATGTGAAGGGCAGTTAGTTCAAAGACCTTTGAGATACTTGGGATGATGAATTCTGGAGTCAAGAGAACAAGAGGGAAGCCTCCCAGTGCCAGGAGGGAAGATGAGGCTCTGGGCAGGGATCAGGCATAGTTAGGGCTCGGCTCAGTTTTCTCTCTGAGCCAGAGCTGCCTGTGTTTCCCTCATTGTGTCTGCCCCTGCCTCTTTCTATTTTTTTTCCTCATGTTTGTGTTCAAGAAGGGGAGCAATAAAGAAGAGAATCTTAGTTTAGGCCTGCCATGGGGTATGACTAGATGGCAAGCTATCTGAAGACAGACCCTTTATCTAATACTGCGTGGTATTTCCACCTATGTCTAATGATAACAGTCACAATAATGCTACATCTATAGCACTTTACATTTTACAAAGCATGCTAATACTTAGTGGCTCATTTGACCCTGTGAAGTACATATTGTGACTTTTACAGATGAAGTTCAGAGAAGCCAATCAAGACCATGTAGTCAGTAAAAGGCAGAGCTAGTACTTGGAATCTAGAATTTTCACCTCTTAATTCAGTGCCCATGCTCCTGCCTAAGCACCAAGCTGAACACAGGGTAGGTTCTGAGCCCTTGTTGGTTGTTTGATTGAAGGGCATCTAAGACTTTCCCATTTAAATGCTGTTGTGCTGAAAGCCCAACTACTACATTATCCATTGCTTTCTTGAGGCACCCTTTTTCAAGATATAACGTGACATATTAAGGCATCAACACTCTTAAAGTGAGTTCTTTTTTTGGTTTGTTTGCATCCAAGACAAGAATCCTGGTGTTAAAAATTTTGTGAGTAGAAAGAATAAGATTTCTGCAAGGGTAAGCATGGGAGGCAAATTCAGATTTTTTCTCTTTCATAGTTTTGCTCAGGGTCTCACAGGACTCATACCACACAAAAACTTGTCCTTTTGTTCTCTCGGGGCATGGAAGAAATGAACTTGGAGTCTTCCAGGTAATTTTAGTGGTTATTTCGCTGGCTGAACCTTTCACAAAGTACAGGTCCCTTCCCCTAAGGTGGCATCTATTTCTGCTTGGTCATTCAGTCTAATGGAAGAGAACTTCCCCAGGAGGCAGCCTGTTCCACTCCTGAGTAGTCTAGTCACAGGGCGTAATCACCTTTTTAGAGCTACAATCTGCCTAGGATCTCTGTTCCTTGGTTCCCATTCTGTCTTCTGGCCTCTAAATGCTTCTTCCACGTGACATCAAGAAACAACTGGCCAGGCTCTTTGTTATATCTCCTCATTGCTGTCTCTTTGGCATCTGTGATTTCAACCCTTTCTTGCATAATAAGTTTTCAAGAACATTCACAATCCTGGCTGCTATCTTTGTATATGCTACAGTTTGTGAACTCCTCTCATAAATCATGGTACTCATTCATTTACAGGTTCATTTATTCAACAAATATTTAGAGCTTACTCTATGGCAAACCCTGAGGGATACAAGATCAGATTCAGTTCCTGACTCTGTGGTGTTTGATTAATTTAAGAATTAAATGATCACATGCAAAATAATTGCAAACTGTGATACATGCTGTGAAAAAGTGCAGCACGTTGTGGGGAGGTTCTTAGCTGCCGAAGTCAGCATTTAGGAAGATTCTGGTGCCTTTCTCTGGCCTATGGAAACAGAAGTCAGAACTGCTGAGGTCCTGGGGAGACTCAGGATAAGTTCTAGACTATCAAGGGGTGGGGGACTAAAGCACACTTTTTGACTACTCGCTTCCAAAAGTTTCAGGTGCTTTCATATCTGGTGGACTGTATTAGACTCATATATCACATATGGGCTCTCTGTCTCACCCCCTTTTATTTTTATCTTTTGGGAGAGACACAGGCAGAGACAGGCCAAAGCTGCACAAAAACAGTCTTGGGAAGGGCTCTAGAGTTTTGAGCTATGGCTCCCTAGGTTCAGCCAGTTCTGGGGAATGTTTTGTCTGGATAGGCCTTTGTTTTTTATAGACTTCTAGGGTTGCCCTCAGCAGAGGAGGAGCTACAGTCCCCTCTGCTGTCTCTCCTGGCCCTGGAATGCCAGCTTAGGCCAAGGCTGGCTCATTGTTCCAGGCCAACCCTCTGGCTGTGCCTCAAAGCTCTAGATGCTTACTCTGGCAGGGTGAGTGGCAGAGATTCGTGTGGCTCTGCCAGTCAGCCTCGGTGCAGCACCCACACTGGGCACAGACTGGATGGCCCTCACAGCAGTGAAGTGAGGCCCTGCTCTGTAGAAACCTAGTCTCTTCTCCTTGGCTCATAAATGACAAGGGACCGTCCAATAGCTGCTATTACTGCTACTCTTGTTGCTCATATTATCATTGTTGTTATTACTGTGCACTGGTTTTCTAATCACTGCAAAATCTAAAGAGAAGTTTTATCTCACCCAGGTACCCTGGGGCCTGGCAGCTCACTCAGGTCAGAAACAGTCAGAGGGCCTTACAATAGGGCCTGTCTTGAAGAGTAAGGTCTCCCTCAGGTGACGGAGCCAGAGCCAGTGACAGGGTTCTGACTGTCCAGAAAATGAGGCACATGGGGATGAGAAGGCTGAATGGCCTTATAGAGTTGAATGGAGTTTAATCTCAACCATGTGGTGGGCCAGGGAACAAGGGGCTCACTCTCAATGTTCTGTTCTGCTCTAGGCACTGGAAATCAGGATTTGGAGTGTGGTCTAGTTATTAGAAGGGAAGGGGGGATAGAAGGCCCAAAAAGCTCAAGATCTAGGCTAAAAATAATAGAGACAAAAAAGTTTGGAAGAGAACATAAGATCCACATCAGTCTTCTTTGATACTACTCAAAGTCACACATTGTGAAGGTAACTTGTCTTACCAGCTTGTTTTACTAAATGCCTTCCCAGAAGTAATTTAGCCAGCTATGCTTTGGGAACAGTTGAATGAGTTTATGGTGCCTCCTTAAGGAAGTGCCTGCAAACAACCACCCTGAAGTTAAATCAATGTAGACTAATCTGTGGGCTTGGAAACTGTGGTATGCGAGAAGAACTTTTTAACATGGTGCTGGAGGATGCTGGAGTGACAAGGGCCAACAAAGAGGTCACCATCATGTTTTAAAAAAAGAAGAGTGAGACAAGTTTGAATTTTTTAATATTCTTTAGCAGTATTCAGGGAATGGACCTTCTGGTTTTTGTAATTTAAAATATTTCAAGGTGAAAAATATTATCTGTCCTGACTCTCTGTTCCCCTTGTAAACTGCTGATACATGGTGTGGACATCTTAGTGACCTTGTGTACCATGACAGCATGCTTCAGTGCCCTGGCCTGATGACGAGGCCTGGTTTCTATTACATATGAATATTGGTGTCTGGCTTATCAGTCTGGGGATGCTGAGTGTGGCTAGTGTGAATCAGCCTCCTGTAGCCTCAGGACGCTGGGTGAACCTATGAGCTGGCTCCTTAGCAATCAGTCCCTATCAGTAGAATAAGCTCACTTCAGATTATTCCATGGAAATAGCAGCTAGTTTACATGCTAGCTCTGCAACTTTCTGGCTAAACCAACCCCAGTTGCAAGTTGCTACAAGTTCACTGTTACATTTGGCATTGTAGCCTCTTATTAAGGAACAGGCACCTTTGGGTACTTGTAAGAGGTGCCTTGTAATAAGAGTCAGGAAACCTGGGCTCACATCCCAGTTCTTTCCTTGATCAGTCATATGATATTGGGCAGATCACTTTACTTCTGTATTTTCTAGCTTTCTCATGTGCAAAATAGTTGAGGGTGGGAAGGAGAAAAAAGGACACTGGTCCCCTTCAACTGTAACAATCTTGGCTGTAAGATGCTCAGGCATGGTCTTGGCAGTGCCTCATAAGCTAAGGGGGTGGTGGGGGGAGATAGCCCATTACTCTATACTAATTACTGGTACCAGCTCATGAAGTTGCTCTGGAGCTTCGCATTTCCAGTGTGTTTTGCTCTGCACCCCTCCCCTGTGGTCTTTTCTGTCTGTGTTCACCTTTTTTTTTAAGTTGGAGTCTCACTCCGTCACCCAGAATGGAGTGCAGTGGCACGCTCCCGACTACCACAGCCTCGACATGCTGGGCTCCGGCGATCCTTCCGCCTCAGCCTTCCAAGCAGCTGGAACTACAGGAGCGCACTACCATGCCTGGCTAATTTTTGATTTATTGTAGAGATGAGGTCTTGCCAAGTTGCCTGGTTGGGTCTCGAACCCGCGGGCTCAGGCAATCCATTCGCCTTGGCCTCCCAAAGCGCTGGGATTACAGGCTGAGCCATCAAGCCCGGCCAGTTTTTATTATGATGACCAAAAGTGGAAACGAAAATTTGCAATTGCTCACCAGGTCCCAAAGGGATCCCTTTGCAGAGGTGCGTGAGATTTCTATTTCTCAGATCAGGGCTTGAGTTATGAAGGAGGTGAGTGGGAAGAGCCCCTAAGTTAGTGGCAAGGAGGCACAGCAGCTGCCAAAGCTATTACCAGGCCAAACAGGATCTGTGTTTGGTTGCTCTTCAGTTGTGACCCAGGATAGATTGCAGTTCAGTACCTTGCTCACAGCAGATACTTAGTGAAGATGTGTTGGATTGAGACTGGGGCATCAGAACTGGCAAGACTGTGTGCTCCCTGGGCATAAGCCTACTTCAGGGTTGAACGTTTGCTTCTCTTCGGCTGGTGGTGAAGTTGCTGTACTGCCACTGAACTGCATGTGTATGCAGCAGACCCTTAGTGGCTTGTCAAGTGGGCCTGGGGCCTGGTGGTGTTCTGACTGCCCTCTATAGGAAGTTTGGGCTCCAAGGCTTTTTGACTGGACTGGACTGGCCTGTAAGTGGCAAGGTGGGCTCCCGTGGAACAGGGTGGAGTTGGCCCTATTCTAGGAGGCTGGTGCCAAGAACAATGGAAGCCAGCATCCAGGGGCAAGAGACTTGTTGAACAACGTATGCTAATAAAATCAGACAGAGGTACAGAAAGTAAAGAGCAGGGGTCCTCATTGGTGCAGAGTCCTTTAGCACAGAGGACTTCAAACACCACTGCTTTTGAGCTGGTGTCTGGAGTCCCTTAACAGGACCCTGAGTCTTAGGAATGGAGCTCTGCTTTTGTTCATTTGATGCTGGGATATGGAAAAGGAAACATGGGGCAGGGGGAGTGGAGAGGAGAGGAGAGAGTAAGGAGAAAGAGTGAAAGGGGCAAAGAGGGGGAAGACCAGAGAGAGAAGGAGAGATAGAAAGATGGGAGGGAACAAAAGGGGAAGAAGAGAGATGAGCGGGGCAGCCAATGAGTCCCTGGGGCAGCCGTAGAGGCAGGGGAAGTTTCTGTGCCCATGTCTCCCTTTGTTTTCTCAGATTTGTTCGCCTGAGCCAGGGGCCTGTGCCAGGCATTATACCACATATGTGTGTCTAAGACCAGAGCCAGTGCTGCCCTGGAGAGGCATGTGCCATTTTCCAGAGCAGTGGTTCTGTAGGGCAGAGAGACAACACTTTAACATGGGCACAAAACCCCACATCCAGAATGTGCACAAGCCTCTCAAGTGTGTTACCAATTTAACAGGCATCCATTGGGTAGGCCGCCACGTGTAGTGCTATGAGGAAAGTCAGGGTCCCTTCTCTCAAGGAGAGATGATCTAATCGTGGTGGTAGTGTGCCCTTTGGTAAGCAAGACAACACATAAACAGCCATAGTGCAAGCTGAACATGTGTGCTGGCTAATGATGAAGTCTGAGCTACCAGTACTGTTTCCCAAGAAAAAAAGATATAAGTAATTACCTATAGTTTGTCAACAGCTGGAACTAAGAAGGGAGACGTGGTGGATGTTTGCAGTTGGGACCCCTGCTCTAAACTGGACAGTGCCCAATGTGCTTCTGTGCTCATAGGAACAGCGACATTAAAGGCAAAAGGAGGAAACATGTCTGGGCCTGCAGGTATAAGCGGAGAATGTCAGCACTGACATCTGAAGGCAGAGCCAAGAATAACTTCTCAGCAGTGAAAAGTGTCAGACCTGGAGTAGAGGCTTAGGGAGACCGAGAGGACAATTTAAATTCCTTTTCTGGTGAACTAGAAGAGTCTTCTTTGGCAGGGGTGGCCTAAGTGTTGTCCTTTGAGAAGGTAGAGGGATGGATGACAGCTTCTCAGGCTCCTCCTGGGCCTAAGAGTCTTTCTTTGAACTATGTGTTGTCTATCCCTGGAGCACTTTGGAGCTGGAGCCGAGTACTAACCAGCCACACAAACCTGGGTTCTAGTGCAAGGGTTCATCACTGACAAACTGCCCTTGAACTAGTTGTGTCTTTCAACGCCAGCTCTCATTATTTGTTGACTAGGGAACCAGAGGGCAAGTGTGAGTGTCTGTGGACACCTGGTGCCAGATTGGAGGAATTACAGCCAGTATTATAATGGGAGCAGTGCCCTGTATACCTTGTTTAGGTGGGTCTCATGTGTCCAGAAGACCTGCACCTGGGTTTGGAAGCTGAACTATCAAATCTGATATCAGTCTGAAGGGCTTATCTTGGGAAGATGTTCCTTGTTTCTGAGTTATGTTTGTCCAGAAAATTATCGGTTTTTGCTGGCCCCAATATTCACATTTAATTGTACTATTTCCATAATCTCTGTAATCAGGTTCCTTTCTTGGTTCTATAGTTTTTATTCTAAAGGTAAAGTACTTGGGGATCTAGGATTAACACAGTGTCTGACACATAACAGAAGTTTTATGGCACTTACTGTCTTTGAAGTTCCTACTACTATCCTCATTTTGTAGATGAAAAACTAGGGCACAGTGAGGTTAGATAACATACCCAGGGCCACACAGCTAGTAAAGGACATAGGCAAGATTTGAACCCAGACTCCATAATCTCTACTTTTAACTTTCTTAACAACGGTTGACTGATTGACTGACATGTGTTATTGGAGATATTCGGAAAAAGGTCTTATTCCAAAATATACTTTCCACTGAGAGAATATAGTTGTATAATGTTTACCATAAAGAATTGCCCACTCTCAGTTTCCTATAGTGCTTTTTAAGGTATAGATGTCCTATGAAGGATTGTATTGACTTTTTAGTGTGAATTTATTCATTAGATGTTTTTATTGTCTTACTTAATATAGGTTCTAGAAGGGGCTAGAATTTTTGGGTTCTGCAAAGGAATATCAATAAACAGCATTGTTATAGTTCCCTGTCCTTGTTCAGAAAAGGGCTGAAAAATAGAAAGAAAATGTGGCCAAAATGTCATCTTTGTTGCATGGTTAAGTAACAAACAGGCATTAGCTCTGGGTCTGTTAGCTGGGGCTTGATCATGCTAGACCTAAGAATAAGGCAGACTCACCCACCCAATCATGACAAGCCTGGGTTGAGGCAGGCCTCCTTGCACAGGAGACTGTCCTTGTTAAGGCATGAAGGACCTCTACAGCTCCCAAATAGAAGCAGAGCGAAGCTAAACCAATTATTCTTACAAAATCTACCAATCAGTTAAGTCCTTTTACCATCTCAGGGACAAAGAGAAGAAAGGGGTGAAAAGAGGCCAGGAGTGGAGAAAAGGTGCTCACCTCCAGAAAAGGCCTTAGACATCATCTAATCAAGTCCTCTCACCATACTGATGCAATAGAACTCCAGAGAAGGAAAGGGATTTTGAGAAGCTAACTTTGTCAGCTTTGAGGGAGCTGAGCCAGGGCACCAGATCTTCTGGTTTGGGTCTAGAGCTCTATCTACACTCCACTACGTTGTTCTCTTCCAAAACGTGAGCAGTGGGAAAATTTTAGGAACTGGCATCCTAGGGACCTGCTGGGAAGGGGAAGGGGGAGAGAAGCAGTGAAGCTAGGGCAGTGTGTCCAGTGAATAGGGCCCAGGGTGATGCCCTCAGCACTTTGGAGCATCAGGTATTGGAGTCAAGTCCTCTGTCACCTGCTCCACTCAGTGTCAGAAAGGGAAGGACTCTTTGAGATCACCAATTAGTTAGGACTTCCCAGAGAATCAGAACCAAGAAGTGTATTTATAGAAAGAGACTTATTATAAGGAATTGGCTGACATGATTATGGGAGTTGGCAAGTCCAAAATTTGCAGTGTGGGCCTGCAGGCTAGAGACTTGGGAGAGTCTCAAGGCATTCTGCTGGAGAATTTTCTTTTGCTCAGGGAGGCCAGTCTTTTTGTTTTATTCAGACCATGCACTGTTTGGATGAGGCCCACCTGCATTAGGGAGGGAGGGAAATCTTCTTTACCTAATGTTTGCTGATTAAAATGTTAATCCCATCTAAAAAATACCCTCCAAGCTCACACATAAAATTAACCATCACACCCACTTATTACCTTGACTTTGTGAGACTGACAATTTTCTCTGACTTCAGTCATTTGAGTATCACCTTCATGATTTTGCAATGTCTGTGTATTAAGTATTTAATATTTTCTTTAAACCAATGTTAACTACTCACTTACAAATCTAGTCTTGTACTAAAATAATTGTTAACAGGTTTGTTGTGCTGGTAGTCTTTTCTAACACACATAAGAAGAAATACTCTTAAACATTTTTTAAAAAAGTGCTTGTATTTTGGGTGCAGTGGCTCACATCTGTAATCCCAACATTTTGGGAGGCCAAGGCAGGATTGCTTGAGGCCAGGAGTTCAAGACCAGCTTGGGCAACATAGCGAGGCTCTTTATCTACAAAAATTAAAAAAAAAAAAAAATAGCCAGCCATGGTGGCGTGCCTCTGTAGTCCTAGTTACTTGGAAGTCTGAAGCGGGAGGATCACCTGGAGGTTGCAGTGAGCTATGATTGAGCCACTGCACTCCAGTCTGGGCGACTGGCTGGAGTCTCTAAAAGAACAACAAAACAAAACAAAGTGCATGTAGCACCTAAAACCATCTTGGTACCCCACCTGGGAAACAAAGTAGCCGAGGTTGCCGGGATGGACCAAGGTGCCCAAGGCTCCGACTGGCCACCAGGGGGCGCCGTTGCACCCGAAGGCCTTATCTATGGGATAAGTGCGGAGGTTGAGGAAAGTATGTTCCGGCACTGGGCGGAACCCTGGGCGTTATCCCATGGGGTGCCAGCACGGCGCTGCACCCCCAGGAGGGGCTGCAGAGAGCTCCGACAATCCCTGGATCCCGTGGCGCCCAGAGCGGGGTCCTGCACGCCGAGGCCCTCTCCTCGGCCACGCGCACGGGGCTGCCCGACACGGGGGACACGTCTGGGGCCGCAGCCCGGCGCGGAGGTACCGCCCGAACGTCCTACCGGAGCACGGCGGATCCTGAGAGCAGAGGTGGGGGAGCCGCGGCGTGGCGGGGTGGCAGGTCCCTCGGCCTGCCTCTCTCCTAGCCTCTCCGTCCACCCGGAGCAATGCGTTCGGGAACTGCTAGAGGAACAAGCTCGAGCACTGGCAACCGGCAAGGAGAACCTCACAGGGCGCTGAGGGAAGTAGAGAAAGCCACTTCCGGCCGGAGGGGCTGCACTTCCGGGACCCGCACTCCCGGAGACTCCAGCCGGAAAGGACCCTGCGGAACTGAGGGGCCCCGGCGCGCGCGCCCTGGCGCAGGGTGGCTCGTGGCCTTCTGGGGCAGCAGGCTACGTCCTCCTGCTTCGGGTGCGATCCGAATGACACGGAGCGGACTTTGGGATCCAGAGCCCAGGACCGAGGTTGTACTTAGCTCGAGGGGAGGGGTGGTAGGTCGGCACTCCGGGGCGTGGCGGGTCCCTTCAAGTGTGTCACACCCGGCCGCACCTGCGCCTTGGCGCTCCCCAGACGTCGTGCGCTCCCCCGGCCTTGAGTGTTATAAAATGTCACACCTTGTTTCACAGCTGCACTTGAATAAAAACACTTATTTCAAAAGGAAACGTTCTTCATCTCTAAAATGCTGGTCAAGACGGTCTTTACATCAACGGGTTGATGTGAGGATTAAATGAAATAATGTAGGGAAGTGATGAAAACAATACCTGACACATAAGAGCGCAGTGCATGGGACTTACTGTTATTGTTGTTACGTCGGAAGTGAGTTCTGGGAAACACCTGCTGTGTGGTCCTTCAGAGGTTTTGGACTCTTACTGGAGCTTTTGGAAATGTCTGGTTTCCAGCCTGGCCTCCTTCCTCCGGTTTTTATCTGCAGCCTGATTGTCTTCACTGGCTGAGGGGAAATTGTTCCCCGCCATTCCATTCCATTCACACCTGGAAATTCCTGTCAGTTTAATTGCTTAAGTAGAGTGGCCAGCAGGTGGCCTCAGAGCACCGTGCATATGTTTGCCCTTGTGGGTCCCATATTTAATTAGTAATTTAGTAAGGGCTTATTGAGCACTTACTCCAGACTATGGCGCAGGATGCCAGGGGATATAGGGGTGCTTGAGGGCATGGAGGGAAACCCTGGCCTCAGGGAGAATACATTCATATCGTTCAACAAATATTTATCATACATTTACTCTGTTCCAGACTCCATTCGGAGACTTGAAGTATATGAATGAATAGAACAAAGATCTTTGATTTTATGGAGCTTACATTCTAGTATGCAGCAATAAAGGTAATAAGTTATATAATAACTTTGGAGTGCTATAAAAAATGTAGATCAGTGTGTGTAGGGTAGGATTGGTGAGATGGGCAGGTGGCAGAATGAAATAGGGTGATTAGTATTAAATAGGCTTCATTAGGAAGACAAGATTTGATCAAAGATTCAAAAGAAGAGAGGAAGTTAAGCAGAGATCTGGGAGAAGAGTGTTCCAGATACTATGAAAAAATTGGAGTAGTTACACTTACCCCTTTATAGATGAGGCACTTGAGGTTCAGAGAAGTGAAGTGACTTGTTTAAGGTCTTATAAGAGGTTGCTGACAAAGCTGGTCTACTTTTACTTCCTCATTTCTAGCCTTGTGTTCATCACCAGATCACATTACTACTCTGTTTGCCAAGGTGATGGGGACTTCTTGTAAATCTGCACAATACATAGCCTGCTTATGTGATGACTTAGGTTATTTTGGCAAACCTCCCTCCACTGGGTAATACCACAACTGTCTGTGATTCTTTTTTATGTAATCAATAAATATTTGTTTGTGCTAAGTGCTATGGAGAATAGAAATGAGGCATAAGACATGGCTCCTGCCACTAAGGACTATTATACATAAACATTTGTGGTCGTCAGTTCCCCTGAAGCAAGTCCACTGGTAATCTCTACCTACAGCTTAGAATTAGGTCAGGTCCTTAAACTTGGTCACCCCTTCTTGGTTTCTAGATTCCTGAATTCTTCCTCAGATTTCTTTTGCTGCCAGTTGATAGCTGAGCACCTAGTTATCCCCAGTCTCTACTCCTTCTATCCTGTGTTGGACCAGTCTATGAGATTAAGCTTATACTTTGCTCTTTACTCCTTAATTAGATATCTCACCTGGATCCTTAGTTCCCCTCTGGAACCTCCTCCTTGTTTCTTGTATTCTCAGTTGTTGGGATCTTTCCACTTGAGTGGAGATTCTGCATCTCGCTACTTGGGAATTGTGTCCTTTGGACACTGTGTTTGGTCTCCTTGAGCTCCTTTCTGAGCCTGAGTCACTTTTCTCTATCTCTGGCCCTGAGAACTCTGGACATGGGCCAAATCCCTTTCCCTTCCTGTCCACACTTGCTAGGAGGAGATTGTGTTAAAGTCCTGGGTTGAAATACATGTGAAACAGCAGTAAAGGCCAGAAGATTATATTTTTAGATAATTCATTGCCTGGGAACTAGCAGTTCCCAGGAGAAAGGTGCTCAGTAAACCTGAGTGGATAAGAATGAGGAAGGTGAAACTTGAGCCTGGTCTTGAAGAATGTGTAGGATTAATAGGTGAAGGGGAAAGAATAGGGTGCGCGTGAACTTGATGTGTTGTAGGCCAATAAGGAGATTAGCCTAAATGGAATGGACAGGGAGTGTCTGGGAGTGGTGGTAGGAAGAGGACAAATAGTTGAGCGGAACTGGAGTAGGGCCTGGATCACCAGGTTGAGAAGTTCACATTACAGCATCATAAAACATTCTTAAATGCAGAGTTTCCTGGGAAACTGGCATAAAGGCCTAATGATAGCATGTCATTAGGACCTGTATATCTACCTGTCTATTATTGAGCATCTCAAATTTGCTGTGTTCCTGAATGCCCCATATAAAAGAGATTCCTCCAGTTATTTTGTCACAGCATCCTGTTTCTCATTTATTGTTTACTTTTTCAGTCTCCTTTAACATACCCTAGAATGAATGTTGCCAGAGGGCAAGGACTTGTTCTGGTTCCCTCTTGAATGCCCAAAATAGAGCACAGTTCAGATACCTATTCAATACACTAAAAATATTTGTTGAATGAATGGATGCTGTTAGGTTAAACTGGCTGGGGTGGGGTTGTACGATCTGGTGCCATGTGAAAGATGCAAAGAATTACACAAGGAGCAGGTTAGAAAAAGTTTATTTAGAAGGTAAATTAGAAGAAAAGGGTAGATTCACCTCCTCAAGATTGAAGAGGGGGCTGAGCACTGAAGAAGCGTTCAGCACTGAATGAAGCTGTATGCTTATAAGGCTTCCTAGAGAAGGCTGGAAATAGGAACCTTCCTGTGAAACCTAACAAGGCGGAGAGGAGTGTTGTTATGGCAATTAGCTGTTCTTGAGGCTGCAGCCAGATAGATGATTACTTTGGCAGGGAGAGTAGCCCAAGGTCTGTAAAACAAAGTTTCAAGTCACAAATGTTAAGCTTTGAATGTCCTTGGATTTAGGGAACAGAAGGGCATTTAGCTGGGAGTGTGTTATTCATGGGAAGATTGTAGGAGGGTTGGAATCATTATTACAGTTTGTCCCTTTCATCTTGGTGTCCCAATGGCTTGTCATGCAAGAGCTAGAAACTCATCCTTGGAGCAAGATGTTAATCATAAAATCCTAATGCCCGTTACTGGGGGAGGTTACAGTTTTACTAGTTTTACTCATTGGTGACTTTAAACAGTGGAGCTAATTAAATTTACTTCAGAGCAAGAGAGTTAGGAGAGCCAATTGCATAATAACCTATTATTTGCTAAAGTATACCACTAATTGGTAGTTATAGCACAACAAAAATATAAGCCAATGCCCAGCTGCCTGCCCGCATGGCCCAGGTGACCCCATTTTGTCATTTCACTCTTTCAGATGCCCTAAACTGTTTATCTATTTCTCTAAACCTGCTCTGTTCTACCTTGCCAGTGCTTGCATTCTGTTAGTGCTAACACCACCTATCTGGACTCAAATTCTGGCTCTGCCACTTACTGGCTATATTAAACAAATGTAAATGTCTTGCCACACAAAGTAGGTCAGTTTAATGTCATGGCTAAGATAGGACCACAGCTAGAGTATATGACACCTTTGTGTCAGTTAGGAAGACTTCCGCTTTGTGTGGAGCGTTTTCTGAGCACACAACTTGGAAAATGGAAAGTGCTTGGGGCAAAGATAAAGGTACGCAGGTGGATGTAACTTTGAACTAGGAATGCATGGATTATTAAGTGGGACTTGGATGGGATTTCTGTGCTTACCTGCTTCCTCTTGGCACTGCTAGACAGTGGAATTGTGTTGGGAGCTGGCCACGGAGGCCCACCTGAGCGTTAGGGATCAAGGTGGGCTGTGGACCCCGAGACCAATAGGATGTGTTTGGGATCTGTTGGCCCATTCCCTCTCCTTTTGTTTTTTAGCACATTCAGCCAAAAGGAACTCTGCTGGTTTAAGCATGAGACTCTGAAACTACAACAGGCATGGTTAACTTTGGAAACTCATTGCTCCCGTTTCTCACAGACTGCGGTTTTGGCCCTTATACAAGCAGTTCAAACTTGGGTCACATTTGAGAGCCTTAATATAATTGCAAGTTTTTTTGTATTAGAGTCAAATGTTTAAGTTTAGTATAGATATACAGAGAATAAGATTTTAGAGTAGCCATTTTGTTAAGAGATTGTAATCAGTTGTTCCAAGAAGTGGCCCACCGTGTGCTTTGGACTGGGCCACATTCCTAAGAACCCAGCCTGTATTCTGGACTGGGCCACATTCTTTGAAAACCAGTTTTAGCTATAATTAGTGTAAAGTTTTTGGTTTAGTAGAATTAAGTTAAGCTTATACAATGTACTTAGAAGAATTGTAGGATAGGTAGTTTTAATATTAAGAATTGTTTAAGTTTAGTAATCTTAGGTTAGTGATTATTTAGGATATTGCTTTTATGGAATAGAATGCTGTGTTAATTTTGAA
>CAUYQG010127487.1:0-24324 GCA_963574415.1 Tarsius wallacei
GTATGTTTATCGCAGCATTGTTCACAATAACAAGAACATGGAACCAACCATGCTGCCCATCAAAAGAGGACTGGATTAAAAAAATATGATACATATACATGATGGACAATCACACAGCCATAAAGAAGAACAAAACCATGAACCTCGCAGCAACCTGGATGGAATTAGGGTCTATAATACTGAGTGATCTTTTACAGAAACAAAGAACCGAGTATCACATGTTCTCACTCATAAGTGGACCTTGAACAACTACCACAAGACTGTAAGAAAAGGATTGACTGTAGCAGAAAGCTCTGGAGGGGAGGGGGGGCAGAGAGGTGGGGCTGACAATAGTGGAAATCCACCTGGGGAAGGGGGGGCACACCTCATCAACAAGGGTACCTGCACAGTGAATATTTGTATACCTAACCCTGAAATGTACCCCACAATTTTAAAATAAAAAAAATTTTAAAGTTAAAAAAATAAAAAACAAAGATGTTACATGTTAAAAAAAAAGAAAGAAAAAATGCTCAACACCACTAATTATTAGAGAAATGCAAATTAAAACCACAATGAGATATCACCTCACATCAGTTATCCGTCAGAATGTCTATTACTGGAAAGTTAAAGAACAACATATGGTTGCAGAGAAAAGGGACTGCTCATCCACTGCTGGTAGGATTATAAATTAGATCAATGTTTACGGAAAACAGTATGGAAATTTCTCAAAGAACTAAAAATTGAATTACCATTTGATCCAGCAATCTCACTACTAGGGATCTAGCCAAAGGAAAAGAAATAAAAAAGAAGATACCTGTACTCATATGTTCATTGCAGCACTATTCACAATAGCAAGATCATGGAACCAACTTAAATGCCCAATGATGATTGACTGGATAAAGAAAGTGTGATACATATGCGCTAAGGGATACTATGCAGCCACAAATAAAAATAAAATCATGTCCCTTGCAGCAAGATGGATGGAGCTGGAGATCATCTTAAGTGAACTGACTGAGAAATGGAAAACCAAACACCGCATGAAATAATAGACACCAGGGACACCAGTGAAGGGGGAGTGGGGAGGGGAATTAGAATTCAGAAATCACCTGTGGGGTACAAAGTTCACTATCTGGGGAATGGGCCACCTGAGACCCAATGCCCACCGCTATGCAATATGTCCATGTAACAAATATGCATGTGTATCCCTGAAGCTAAAATAATTTTTTAATGAGGCATTGCAAATTTTGGAATTGGAATTGTGTTATTAGCAAAGTCTTACCATATCATTGATCCTCAAATGACTCTTATATGAAATGCATTGTATCTTGCTGGACTGTTACATGGGTTAAAGAAGTGCATTTAAAGTCCCCCATAAGTGGCAGCTTCCTTGAGCAACAGGCCTAATGAGTGCCTTATGTTGTCACCGGGCCTCAGATTGACCTTTTTATCTCTGCTTACATTTTTGCTGTGATCACCAATAGGTCATTCTAGATCTTGACTTCTGTGCCACTTCATCAGCAGCCTACCTGGCCACATGAGGATTCCCTCCTGTTTACACTCTATCTCCTTCTCAGGTATTCTTACTGCATGGTATGATGCAAAAGGCCATTCAGATCATGTCCCAGGTAGTCCCTCAGCCATTTTCTCAGAAGTGTAGAATCACTTTGAAATGTGTAGCAAGTATCTCTGAGTCAAAACCAGGATTCAAAATCAAGCTGAGTTTATAAAGAATTGTCCCCAGGTTTCCATTAGCATTAAATGATTTCCACACTCAAATAAGAAAATCCAGAGCCTATGGCATTACTGTCACCCTCTCTACACAGGACTAGACTTATTGGATATCTTGAAGGAAGGAGTCCAAGGTCCTTTCATAAAACACAAAGAAGCAAACAGTCAGAATACATTGGTATGGATGCTGCACATATTAAAGCAAACTCATATGTGACCACAGCTGATAAGATGTGGGTCTTTTCAAATTTCTTATTTCATCACATAGATACATGGAGCTCTAAGTGGCCTGGGCACTTAGGCCACAGTGCCATTTAGTGGAGGTGATGAGGGCTGTGCTGACACCAGATAGTTCAAGACCTGTACTTATCTCTTCCTAGCATGAAGGTGACATTCTTTACAGTCAAGGGGGTGGATACTCTTGAGAAGGGACATTAAGCGAAAATGATTGAAGGAAACTCTCTCTTCAAGGAAAGAACTCCACAGTGACAAAGCTGAGAGATGCAGCCTCCCCTTTCCCTTCAGCGACACAGAACAAGACTGATCTTGGGATTTCACTCCTTTGTCCATCCATATCTGCCCTGCATTACTCGGTTCAAGGTTTACTATAGTTACCTCAGCCCCACAAGTATTTCCCAACTCTTATAACACAATTTTCACCATTCATTTTGACTACTTTTTGTTCACATATTGCCAAATCATTAGACAAAATTGTACTTGTTGTGTACATCCTTACTGCTCAAAGTGTAGTTTGTGAATAGTGCATTGGTATCATTTGGCAGCTTGTCAGAAATACAGAATCTCAGCTCCTAATTGAGAGCTACAGAATCGAGATCTGAAATAAAGGAGCATTAAAGTCACTATAAAAAATTATAAATCCCAAGTACATAAAAAAGAATCACAAGTTATTCATTTACAGAGGAAAAAGTAACTGTAAGTCCTGTGGGGCCTAACAATTGACTTTTGAGTCAGCATATTCTCTTCTCTAGAAATCTGCTGGAAATCAAAGAAAGGAAGGCAAGGGTCACTAGCTGAGTGGTCTTCATGTCCAGCAGCATCAAGCCAGAGACCTTGAAGACTCATGATTCACATGGGGATTGATCTGCTCCAGGGGCTGCATCTCAAAGCCTATGATCAGCAGATTTCTCCACAGGCAATACTGGGAGAAAGTGATTCAATCTTGTTGCTCCCACAGGGCACACATTCTCTCCTCTGAAGATGTAGTCTTTCTTTAGGTGGGTCATCACCATCACTAAGGCTCTAGTCAGGCCTGCTACTACTGTTATTGATTTTTGAGCTATTGTTTAAATATTTGTATTACTGAGAATTTGGAACACATGCAAATGCAGACAGAACAGTGTAATGAATCCCTTATGTGCCCCTCTTCCCACCTCAGCAATCACTTCCCCATGGCCAGTGCTGCCTCATCCCACCACCATCTGCTTCTCTCCATCCCAGATTATTTTGAAGCACATCCTAGATATTATATTATTTCACCTGTAAATATTTCAAAAATGTGTCTTTAAAAGATGAAGGTCTTAAAAAAAAAAAAAGAAAAGGAAATAAATAGGTGAGCTTTATGATACATAGGTTATAGTTCAATAAATCTGATTCTTTAAAAAAATTTTTTTTTATTTTAAATATGTGGGGTACAATTCAGAGTTAGGTATACAAATATTTGCTATGCAGGTACACTTGTTGATGAAGTGTGTCCCTTCCCTCCCCTGGCAGTTTCCCACTACTGCCAATCCCTTTCTTATAGTATTACAATAGTTGTTCAAGATTCGCTTATGAGTGAGAACATGTGATACTCGGTTCTTTGTTTCTGTGATAGATCATTCAGTATAATAGCCTCTAAGTCCATCCAAGTTGCTGCAAAGTTCAAAATTTTTGTCAAATTTTTTTTTTTTTTTTTTAGTCAGAGTCTCACTCTGTTGCCCAGGCCGGAGTGCAGTGGCATGCTCACGACCACCCCAGCATCGATCTGCTGGGCTCAGGTGATCCTTCCACTCAGCCTTTCAAGTAGCTGGAACTACAGGCATGTGCCAGGATGCCCAGCTAATTTTTTTTTTTTTTTTCTGAGTTGGAGTCCCACTCGATCGCCCAAACTGGAGTGCAGTGGCCGCTCCCGACCACCGCAGCCTCGACCTGCTGGACTCCGGCGATCCTTCTGCCTCAGCCTTCCAATAGCTGGAACTACAGGCGCACGCCACCACTCCCGGCTAATTTTTTTGATTTATTGTAGAGATGAGGTTTCGCCTGCCCAGGCGGGTCTCGAACACGCGGGCTCGGGCAATCCACTCACTTCAGCCTCCCAAGGCGCGGGATTACAGGCTGAGCCACCAAGCCCGGTTTAATTTTTTTGATATATTGTAGAGATGAAGTCTCGCCAAGTTGCCTAGGCTGGTCTTGAACCCCTGGGCTCAGGCAATCCTCTTGCCTCGGCCTCCCAAAGTGCTGGAATTACAGACTTGAGCCACTGTGCCTGGCCTGTACCACATTATAAAAAAATCCAGTCCTCTTTCAATGGGCAGCACAGTTGGTTTCATGTTTTTGGTATTGTGAATAATGCCAACAATAAACATGTGTGTGCAGGTATCTTTTTCATAGAATGATTTGACTTCCTCTGGGTATATTCCCAATAGGGGGATTGCGGGATTATATGGGAGATCAATTTTTAGATCTTTTAGGAATTGCCACACTGTTTTCCACAGAGGCTGTACTAGTTTACTCTCCCATCAACAGTGTAGAAGTGTTCCCTTTTCACCACATCCTCTCAGCATCTATTGTTTTTTGAGCTACTGATGATGGCGTCCCAAGTGGAGTTAGGTAAACCTGATTCTTGAAACAATTTTTTAAAAAAGAATGACAGACACAACAGCTCAGAGCCCATACATTATTCTGCTGAATCAGTTTCTGCAATGTACCTACAAACAGCTTGTATTTGGGGGGAAAGTAGGAATCCTGGCTTTTAAAAACCGTTATTAGGCAGTTTTCTGTTTTGGGGTTTTTTTTTTTGCAGCCAAAAGTATTCTTAATATTCTTTACTTTTTCATTCAACCAATATTTATTTAATGCATGCAATATAGCAGGGGTCGGAGAAACAAAAGGACCAACATTCATTGCATTCCCACTATTTGCCTGGTCATTTGTAAACTTCTCATCATCAGTGCCTCACAGCAGCCCTGGTAAGAATGGCCTCTGTCTTCAAGGCATTTACAATCAAGGGCCACCTACCTCTTAACCCACAAATGGTACTCTATAAAAATGTAAATTTCTTTACTTCATCTTGGACTTGCTAAATCAAATCCACTATGGAGACACTATTGGCTAATACTGTATAAAGGGGGCCCATAAACATACCTGAGCTTTATGAAGCTTCCAATATAAACTTGAAATCACTGAAATAAGTAAATACAAACAGAATTTCTGATAACAGAGAAAAAATATCACAAAGGCATTGTGGTAGGAAAGGCAGGGAGTTAAGAAACATGTAGAAGGCCCAGTCAAGAAGGATGTGGTAGGCAGAATTCTAGGATAGGCTCCAAGATTTTCTGCCCTGGTGTACCCCACAACGTTTCCCAATTATTCAGTTGAATGCTAATCTGTTGCGAAGGGATTTTATGGATTAAGTTAAGGTCTCAAAGCAGTTGGCCTTGAAACAGGAAGATTATCCTGGTGGGCCTGACCTAATCCCATGAACACCAGGGTCTAGATGCAGAGGAAGTCAGAGATGAAGTGTGAGAGGGATGTGGCGCATGAGAAGTTAATTGCTGGCTTGGAGATGCAGGGGACAAGATATGTGGGTCATCTTTGGGAGCTGAAAAGAGCCTTTGCTGATGACTAGCAATGAAATGGGGACCTCAATCCTACAAGAACTGAGTTCAGCTACCACCATGTGAGCTTGAAAGAGTATGCTGAGCTCCAAAAAGGAATGCAGCCCAGCTGACGCCTCAACTTCAACCTCTTAAAGCTGTAAAGCAGAGAACTCAGCTCAGCTGTGCTTGGACTTCTTACCCACAGGAACGCTGAGATAACAAATTGGTGGTGCTTTAAATTGCTAAGTTTGTTGTGATTTTTATGAAGCATTAGAAAACAAATACAGAAAGGAACTTGGGTAAGATGTGTTACGAAAGGAAACTCAGCAACTACAGGATATGGAGAATGAGAGGGTAGGAATAATCAGAAATGGCCTTTCCTATAACCAAGCACTCCCAGTTTCTATTGTTATATACATTTAAAGGTGATATCTGTAAGGAATGCTTTTGACTGCAAGTAACGGAATTCTCAACTAACAACTGCATAAGCAGCTTTTCTCTGCAGCTGGGCAGCTACTCAATCATGCTGTCATGGATTCTTTCTGTCTTTCCGAATCTCTGCCATTTGTAATGTGTGTTTGATCTTCTCTGCATTTATTGTGTTTATAAGGTAGATATCGCCCCCCATCCCTGTGCATTCTAGTCAGGAAGAAACAGGTGGGCAAAGGATTTGGTCAGCTGATCTATTGTATTGGGAAAGCAAATGATATTAGATATTCTCCCACTCAGAAGACCTACTTACATCTCAATGCCAAGAACTGGATTATAGACCTATCCTCAGATAGCCAAGGGGAATGAGATTACTATGACTGGTTTAGACCAATCACAATTCATTTCTTTTGGGTAGAGATCCTAGTCACCAACTGAACAAATCAAGGTTTTCTTCCAGGAGGGACCGAGGCAAGAATGGATATTGACTGTAAAACAGATGGTGTTGCCCACAGTTAAGCAGAATACTTCATCATTAACCCAACTGATATTTGCTGAGCAAGTCACATTAGGGCATGGCCCAAGGCTTACCAAAAAAAAAAAATGTGTGTGTGTGTGTGTGTGTGTGTGTTGGGGAGGGAGGAGGACACATATATGCAAATGATAATTATGATAATTATAGCAACCATTGTTTTAAATGCAAAATGAAAAGTTTCTACTTCTGTCTTGACCGTAATATAGTCTATATAGTCTTTACCATAGATACATTAGGTGAATTACAAAATAGCAAGAACATGCCCTAAGAAATCATATATTGATTTGTGATTTTGAAAAAGATAAAGTGTTTTGGTTGGTAAAGAATATATTTGGAGTAAATTTCTAAGAACTATTGAATTAAGTATTGATCTGTACCTTGAACTAAATCTGGGCAAGAGACATAGTTATCATTTAAAGTACAAAAGTGAGGCAATCGTAGATGTGAGATAGTTTCCAAATGAGATGTTGTAATCCGTCTCTGTTTTATTGGAACTGCAACACTGAGTTTAAACACAATTTTTACAAGATTCCCAGGTGCTCCACCCATTTTAATCTGCAGTTAAGTACTTTGGATACATACTTTCTTCCCCCAGATATTTAGCCTTTGGTTCATCAACTTCAATCTTATGAAATGTGTTTATGGAAACAATCATTTTTTTCCAAACTCTTATTTGATGACATAAAATATGACACTTGAGCTTATTCAGGCTAGATAAATTAATTCAGTAATTAATGTTCTGACGTAAACTTGCCTTTAAGTGTGATAATGAGTTTCACGCTAGCATAATTAGCCTGAAATTTGCTCCCAGGTGAAACAGATGCAAATAGAAATTGCTTGCCACTGATAATACAAAGGAAGAGGCGTATGGTGTTTATTTTTAAGATGTAAAGCTTCAGGAGTCATTGGAAAATGCTAAGTGAATTTTGTTCAGGACTTGTTCAAATATAAGACTATTCCAACATAGAAGATAATAAATACGACCATGAGTTATATGGGCTCTGATACAGGCCATGTTCTTAACTAAGATATGACAGAGAGCAGGACCCCAAAGGAATTTTTGCTGAGCTTTTTCAGATTATTATGGTTACTAAAAATGTAGTGTGATAAGAGTAATGCTAGTGTGCTTTTCTGCTCAATGCTTTTTTTTTTTGAGTTGGCATTTCACTCTGTCTTCTAGACTAGAGTGCAGTGGTACAATCGCAACTCACTGCAGCCTTGACCTTCTAGGTTCAGGTTACCTTCTGCCTCAGCCTTCCAAGTAGCTGGGGCTACAGGCATGTGCCACCATGCCTGGCTGATTTAAAAAAAAATTTTTTTGTATAGATGAGGTCTTACTATGTTGCCCAGGCTGGTCTTGAACCCCTGGGCTCAAGCAATACTCCCGCCTTGGCCTCCCAAGGTGCTGGGAATCCAGGTATGAGCCACTATGACTGGCCTGCTCAATGCTTTAAATTAAAAAAAAAAAAAGCTCTTTATTAAAACAGCTGAGCTTATGTATTGTTTGATGCTATTAGGTCTTAGTGATTTTCCACCCCAGCTATTGGCCTTCTTTCCGTTGCGCTAAGCCTTGCCTCACTCTCTAGGAAAAATCCTGGCCCTGAGGAGAGAGATCAGCATCAGTATTGACTCAGTTTTGCGACTGGACACTTAAGGTTATTCTGAGCATTTGTTCTCAAAAAGCTGAGTGAGCATTTAGCAGCGTTCATCTTGGGGCAGGCTTCTGTCAATGCCTCTGGGTAAACTCCTGGGAGTACTTGCTGGGTCAAAGGGTTATGTGTTTTTAAGTTTGGAAAATATTCCAAAATTATCCTGCAGAGAAAGGTCATCTATTTAAAGGCCCTCCAAGAGGATAAGAGATTAGTTTACTACATGCTCACCAATATTGAGCATTACCAATATTTTAAATACTTCCCTAGCTGCTAGATGAAAAAGGTATCTAATTATTACAACTTGCATTTTAAAAATATGCAGGTTTATCACCCTCTTATATTTCTTTTGCTATAAACTGCCTAATCATGTGCTCATTTTTCTATACTTTTTATATATTTGTTTACTTGCTATAGACTCTTTGTATAGTCACAAAAATAGTTCTGTGTCTGTAATATGTGTGGCATTTTTGTCCATTTGTCTTCTATATTTGAATTTTGATGATGCTGTTTCCACTATGCAGAATTTTAAAATTTTATACAGTCATTTTTGGCACTTTTTCCCTTCATGGAATTTGGATTTTGTAATATGATTGTAAATATGTTGTTATTATTATTATTATTATTATTATTATTATTATTATTTGAGTCAGAGTCTCACTCTGTCACCCAGGCTAGAGTGCAGTGGCATGCTTACAGCTACCGCAGCCTTGACCTGGTGGGCTCAGGAGATCATTCTGCCTCACCCTTCCAAGTAGCTGGAATGACAGGTGTGCGCCACCACACCCAGTTAATTTTTTTATTTATTGTAGAGATAAGGTCTTCCCATGTTGCCCAGTCTGGTCTTGAACTCCTGGGCTCAGGCAATTCTCTCACCTCTGCCTCCCAAGGTGTTGGGATTACGGGCATGCGCCCCAGTGTCTGGCATATACCCATATTATTTTTTAAAAAATCCACCCACATTTTCTTCTAACACTTTGATAATTTCAGTTTTTAAGTTTAATGTTGATCTATCTGGAATTTATTTTGGTGTAGAAAGTGAGGTAGAAATTTAGCTTTGCTGGTTACAATTTGGACTTATCTGCTATCTTTCTCTACCTTTTATTACCTGTCAAGAGTGGGGTGGTTTCTATACATCAACTACTGAGAGCAGAAACTGAGACTAGTAGAATTCAATTAAATGTGTTGAATTTCTTATCGTCAGCTATCTCCTCCTCCCCTTCTTTGTTTTTGTTTTGAGACGTGGTCTAGCTCTGTTGCCCTCACCTGAATGCAGTGGTGCAATCATAGCTCACTGCAGCCTCAACTGCCTGGGCACAAGGGATCCTCCCACCTCAGTGCCTTACGAACCTAGAACTGCAGTACAAACCACCACACCCAGCTAATTTTTATTTATTTATTTCTATAGAGACAAGATCTTACTATGTTGCCCAGGTTCGAACTCCTGGGCTCAAGCAATCCTCCTGCCTCAGCTTCCCAAAGTGCGGGAATTACAGGCATGCGTCACCACACCAACCCTTCCTTGCCTTTGCCTTCACCATTTCCTTCCCTGCTTCTTCCCCTTCTCTCTAATATTCATCTTCTCTGGCTCCCTTTCCTGCCTATCTCCCCTCCCCCATCCTACCTTCTTCATCTCATTAGTTATTGACTGTAAGTGAGAACTGATTTTTGCCTTTATGCTGCAAATCAATGATTCTCTAACTGGAGAGGGGTTGGAGGAACACATCTCACCCTTGAAAGACTATTAGATCTGGGAGAAGGAGCGTCATATTTAGATGAAAAACAAAGTGAAGCTTGGATCCATTGATTTAACTTGTCTCAGTTATAAACAATGAGCCTTTTATACATAAAAGGGCAGAAGCATTTCAGAAGGTACAGAAACACTGCTTTATATACCTCCTACATCGTACTATCTACCTACTTGCTAATCAGATGTCAACTGCATTTTATATAGTTTCAGGGTAAAGCTAGTTTTTATGTTGTCTTCTATTTCTGCAACATCTTAGTCTCCCTTTTTCTACTAGCTTCTGTCCTTTTGCTTTTAATGTTTCAAAGTTCTTCATTCTCAACCAGGTATGGTAGCTCACACCTGTAATCCCAGTGTCTTGGGAGGTTAAAGTAGGATGTTTACTTGAGGCCAAGAGTTTGATACAAGCCTGGGCAACACATTGAGACTTCACCTTTATTTATTTTTTTAAGTAAAAAAAAAAAAAAAGTTTTTCATTTTCTTGGGAAAACAAGACAAAAAAAAATGATGACTTTTTTGGGGGGGCCCTGCTGCCTTTCTGGATATCTTCCGAATTTCTCTCATTGTCTAACCAATTTCTTAAGTCAATTATTCACTTCTATTGCTGCCTGTTTTACTCAACCCATTCTTTCCTTAAGGCCAAGCAATCTGACCTCAGTATTCCCTGCTGTATTGAAAGTGCTTTCTCCATTTTCACATTCTCCTTGACCTCTTTCTTGTTTCTGATATTGTGTTTCATTTTCTCTTTTTAAAGATTCTTTTTTTTTCTATATTAAACCCAAGGGGTTCTTAATGCAGAGGAGAGGAGATGGGATTTAACTCCCAAAGGACATTTGGCAATGTGGACATATTTTTGGTTATTACAACTGGGGTGGCTCTGACATTGATTAGAGGCCAAGGATGCTGCTAAAAATCCTTCAGTGCACAAGATACCCATCAACAACAGAGAATCAATCATCTTGGCCTCAAATATTGCCAAGACTGGGAAGCCCTTTCATTCCCAGCAATGTAGTGCCTTCAGGAACATTTGGAAATATGAAGAGCAACTGGCATTATTTTGGTGGTTACAGTGACTGAATGGCTGGAGTGCCTTTGGCATTTATATTGGGATCTAAGAATACAAAACATCCTGCAGTATACTAAAGTCTCATGCAATGAAGAACTGCCCAGCCCCAAATGCCGATGGCACCCTTGTTTGAAAGCACTGAATCCAGTCATTCTTCCATTGGTTTTCTTCCTCACCAATTATGTTGAGTGTTATTCAAGTCCTTGGTTCTCTCTCTACTTCTGTGAGCTTGAGTTTGCTAGTTCTCAACACTTAGTGATAACAGTGGTGAGATTGGGTGTCTATGGATAACGACAATATTTTGGCAGTCAAGATAAAGCCTTGGAGTTATCTTACAGCACTTTAAAGATATTTCATTGTCTTCTGGCAATGCCACCCATTACTTGTATTTTGTCTCCTGTACATAACATGTCTTCTTTCTAGCTGCCTTTAAGGTTTGCCTTCAACTTTAATTTGCACAGGTTAATTATGATGTGCCTTGGTGCCATTTTCTCTGTATTTAGTCTGCTTTGGGTTAACTGAGTTTCTAGGATCTGAGAATCGATATGTTCTTGACATGAGTTATCTCTTTACATGTTTCTTTTGCTCCATTTTTTCTCTCCCTGTTTCTGAATATTAAATTTAATATGTATTAAACTCAATGATATTGCCACACAGATGTCAGATGCTCTGTTCTGTTTTCTTCTTGCTCTCTCATGGTGTTTGATTTGGGTATGTTCTATTGACTTGAATTCAGATTCATTAATCTTTTCCTTTGATGGTTTCAACTTGCTATTAAGCCAATCTAATACATTTTTCATTTCTGGTATCATATTTTTTATTTTTGGTTCTTTTTTTAATTTATAGTTTCCATTTTTTTTCTGCTAAAACTTTCCATTTCTTCACATAGATTTTCTATCTGTTCCAATATATACATCAGCATTTTTTTTTTTTTGAGTCAGAGTCTCACTCTGTTGCCCAGGTTGGAGTACAGTGGCACAATCATGGCTCACTGCAGCTTCGACCTCCTGGACCCAGGTGACACTTCTGCCTCTGCCTCCCTAGTAGCTGGGACTTCAGGCACACACCACCACATTTGGCTAGTTTTTAAAGTTTTTTTGTAGAGATTAGGTCTTACTATGTTGCTCCAACTTCTGGGCTCAAGTAATCCTCCCACCTCAGTCTCCCAAAGTGCCGGGATTACATGCATGAGTCACTGTGCCCAGCTTTAGCAATTCTTATCATAGTTAAGTTATTTTTTATTTTTTGTAGAGATGGAGTTTAGCTAAGTTTCCTAGGCTGGTCTCAATCTCCTGGACTCAAATGATCCTCCCACCTTGGCCTTCCAAAGTGCTGCAGTGACCTACCATGCCCAGCCTATCATAGTTAATTTAAAATCTCTGTCTGATAATTCCAACAACTGACCTATCTCTACATCTTCTTCTGTTGATTATTTTCTCTCTTGACCATGGGTCATACTTCTTGCTTTTTTGTGTGTGACAGACATATAACTTTCACTGTGTGTTGTACATTTTATATAGTAGAGACTAAAGTAAGTAATATTTGCCTTAAGAAAAGGACATGCTTCTCTTCTGGCAGGTTGTGAGAGTGAGGTCTGAGTCCATCTGATCTGTAGTTAAACTGGATCTGGGCTTTGTTGCAGCTTTAGATGGATTTAAGTTCACCACTGGCATCAACTATTTTGAAAACAGCATCAGGGTTTATTTCTCATCGTCAGATTTTGGGATCTGAGTTCTAGAAAGATGTCAGAGATCGCTGTAATTTATATCTGAACCATCAGCTTTTAAATGACGAGAGGCCTCTGTAAGCTTTTAACTTGGCTGTTGGCTTTTTAGTTCACTGTGTATATTTTTTCTCTTCAGTCCCATTCTTGGTTTTTTGAGGGATATCTCTTCCTCAACCTTTAGAGAGTTTCTGCTTTATACTCTGGAAAGACCCAAAAATGCTTCAGACATATGCCTCCAAGTGATTTCTTGATTTCTCCCAGCTTTTCTGTTCTACCTTGTCACCAGTTGCTGAAAGCCCAGAGTGTGGCTAATGCTTTCTCTCAACTTTCCTGTCTAATCCAACTCTTTTGGCAGCTGGAAATCTAGAGAGCCTTAGATGGATTTCTCTCAGTCCTCTTGATCTGCCCCTGTCTTTAGAGGGCAGCTGCTTTAAACATGAGGGAGATCTCACATATCTCAGAAAAGATTTCTCTCAGTCTCCTGCCCTGCCTTAAGCCTGCAACAAACTCTACCAGTGCACCTAATGAAGACCCATGGAAAAGTGTTGGTAGGGAGATGTAGATTCACTGTGTGGCTATTCCCATCCATCATATCTGCTCGCATTAAGTTTTTAAAAATATTCAACTGTATTCCTTTACCTCTTGCCCTTTGTTAGGGATGAGAGCAACTGTGACGCTCTTCTCTCCTAAAAGAGGCTGTCTCTTTCTGGCATTTGATTCCTTTCAGTATCTTTGCATTCTCAGCTCTCTTATAAGCCTGAAAAAATATGGCTTAGTGTCTGTCTCTTCTAGCTTGATTTGGTTATTTGGATAACAAGTATGGTCTATTGTGACTTTCTATACTCTAGCTGGAGGCAGATATTGAACTAGAATTATCTTTGAGGCATCTTTTCTCCTCATCTCTTACCCTCAAAAGCCTAACAATTTTTCCATTTTTCCCCTTAACAGGATTCCCATGAATCTAGTTGGAATTAATTCTCATTACTTCGGAATAAGACTTAAAGTATTGGCTTGGCCTCACTGATGGTCTGTCTCAAGTCAGCCTTGCCCTCTTTCAACCTCTCTATCATGTTATTGTGTTCATCTAGTCCCTCCCCAATATGAGTTCCTCAACTACATCACATCTAAATGAACCAGTCTGTAGGCTGGTCCTACCGCTCTTATATCATTTTTTCTTAAAAAACCACGTCCCAGCTTTATTCCAGTGATATTGGGTGGCTCATAATATAGTTGGGAGAGCTGAAGACCCATGCTCAGAGGCTATATAGCCAAGAAAATGCCCAAGTCCCACTGTAGTGATCTGGTGGAAATACTATGGTGGTTACCACTAGACTCTAGACAGAGCTCTTGTATCTCCAATACCGTCAACTCTGATACTGGATGTTGCCTCTGCAAACTCAGGATAGCTGTCCTCATTGTCTGCCATTGCCAGAACTGACTCTGCACACCATTCATTTACTCATACAACAAATGTTTATTGAGCATCTTCCATATGCCAGGCTCTCTTCTAGAGGCTGCGGAAACACCAGTAAACAACCATGATTCCTGCCTCTGTAGAATATAAATTCTAGCTGAGTAACCAACTCATCCAGTTCATCTAAAACTTTTCCAGTTTTAGTATCAAAAGTCCTGCATCCTCTGAAATCTCTAAGTTCAATACAAATCTGAAGGAAGAGCATTCCAGGTAAAGGGAACAGCAATACAGTTGAGGTGAGTGAAGCTCTATTATTAGATGAATAGTGAGGATCACAGTGTGGCTATGGAAAATTGAGTGAGATTTAGGCAAATTAACAACATCTCCAAGTTCCAGTTTCTTCATTAGTAATTTGGGAAAAATAGACAATCTTTTGCTAGTGCCTGGGAAGGATTTTAAAAAGTCAGTGTGTTCAATCACAAAGGGCTCTTTGAAGAGATTAAGCATGCAACTCAAGTGCCCCCTCAGCCACCTAAGCAGAAGCCAGAAATAGGCATAGAATTTTCCGAGAAAGATCTATGGAAGAACCTCTTGTCTAATGGAGTGAATTCCTGTGACATACACAGGTGACCTATGATGTTCTTGAGAATGTTATACCATCAGAAACTGTGATCTGGGCCTGAAGGAGACAGAGAGAGGATAAAATGAAAGAAGGCTGTCAGACTCCCCAAATTCTATGGGCTAATAAACTACTAAGTTGATAAACTACTAAGACTGATAAAATGGCTGTTACAACTACTAAGCTACAAACATGTGTTATCCTTCATGAAAAAGGAAGGATGACTCTGAGTATGGAGCAATGTGTCTGAAGATGGAGTCAGTTCTCAGAATACTGGGAAAATACCTAAGTTGTAACCGTTTTATTTAAAAATGAAAACAAGATCTAAATACAGCTTTGAAGGCAGAGAAACCCTTTTAGCTTTAATTAGATAGACATGTTACATTCTATAGTATAAAATCTGCAAATTAAAGCTCTCAACTTCAATAATATACTAATAAAGCACACTCTGTTTATAAAAAAACCTTTTATTTTTTTTCCATAGTTCAATTTATGATGGATGTTTAAACAACAGTATAAAAAACCATCCAGCTAATATTCTATTATTTTTATTTATAAGCAAAATATTTATTTATTATTTTAGAGAAAGGAAATACACTTTTCAGATTTCAGTGGAACACTTGTTTCATGCCATCTTTAGTTTGACTGGGTAGGATATAAACCTTGCTTGTGGAAATTCATATTTCCTAAAATCTGTGAAGCTGACCCCAGGACCAAGAGAACTGTCCACTTCCACTCATGACTTTAGCCTCAGTGACATTAAAGTAGCTTTAAAGCGATTCCTAAAAAAATATTCTGCTGAGAGAGACACACCCAAGGTCTGTCAGAGAGAAGCTGGCAAGAACACTCTAATTTTAAATATAATTGTTGGCAGCTGGATCTTATATCAAGATTGGCTCTCTTTTAGTTATTATTATGGACCTCAAAGCCAACCTTAAACAAAGATACTAAATTAATTTGAAGTGATTCATGTTTATAATACAAATGGACATAAATAAACCTAATTTTCTAAGCCTGGTAATAACTACCAGGCTGCTTCTCATCAGAGGGAAAATAAAACCAACATCCTTCTCAAAGAAACTTTTGGAACATGCTCCTAACTCTTCTATAATGGGAAAACATCTTGATCATTGATAAACTTTGAAAACCCAGCCAAAGAGAAAAGGCTCAGGCCTTACACTATACAAAATATGTTAACAAGGGAGAGATGTATAATGAATATAAAATAAAGAAATCCAAATATACTTTCCAAGGTCTAAAATAGAACCTCTCCAAAAGATGGAAAGTATTTATCTCATGGAAAGGCAGTGGTCCGTGGCATTGCCTACTTTATGGGGTTGAGGAAATAACTCTGGTTCATTTTAATGTACCGTGTAATCTGGCTCACTTCCCATATTGTTCTGTGATCTTAACTGTGCAATTCAAAGGGTAACTTGGACCAGTGTTTCAAATGTCATCTTGATACAACCTTTCAGATTTCCAAGCTCACCTCAGTAATTTGCTTTTCTCTTTTCCCCCTTTCTTTTATAATGTTGAGCCAATAATAATAAAATCAGTAAAAATGCACAAACGTAAGAAACACATTACCACAGAACCCAAAGAGCATTGGTTGCTGGAGTTGGAAGGTTTCTGATTTTTGAAAGCATGGTTTCCAGTATACTTACATGGGTAATGTTTTACTTGGATTATTTCTTGTTGACAAATGCTTCACTTCGATTACTTTTAAAATTCTGTCTCCCCCTAAATTGTCCAGACATATGATTCCCCTTCTGCATTTGGTTGGGGTTCTTTCTCTCTCCCTTTCCCAGCCCCCACAATGGTTTCTTTTGCAAAGTCTCCAGTATCAAGGTTATAGCTGATGCTGTTCTGGCTTTAACAGAAGGTCATTTTCAATAAAGGAATTCTGGTTTGTGTTTGTGTATAACACAGCACTGCTTAGGAGCATGCCAAGTCAATGAGAGTCACATGATGCCTCCTAGCTGCACGATGTTCTGTTCAGATACAATAAGCCTTGGTAGAAGGACACCGCAAAATCAAAAGTGACTTCTAGGAATGGAGTATATATCTCTGACAGGCTGTGACCTTGGCAACAGCTATGTCTTTGGAGAAGGCCTGAGATGATTTCCAAAGCCCTTTACTGGACATTTCTGTCTATTTTAAAGACCTACCTTAAAAAAAGTAAAGAAAAAAGAAATAGTGCTTCTATGGTATAAACATAATGACTGTGCCTAACCCTTCCCCACCAAAAAAAGAAATTGTTCCATGATTCCTTGTCACAATTAAGTCAAAGCCTTTTCAACACCAACAATTTGTTTGTTGCTATAGTTTAATCACTAGACTGGTGTCTTTATGGGAGTATTCAGGTGATTTGACAGAATTCTCAATCTTACTTCCAGTAGTTTAAATAATTGACATCTGAGGCTGGGTATGGTGGCTCACACCTGTAATTCAGCACTTTGGGAGGCTGAGGCTGGAGGATTGCTTGAGCCCAGGAATTCAAGATCAGTCTAGGTAACATAGTGAGACCTCATTTCTACAAAAAAATTAAAAAATTAGTCTGGTGTGTTGGCATGCACCTGTAGTCCTAAATACTTGGGAGACTGAGATGGGAGGATTGTTTGAGCTCATGATTGTGCCACTGCACTCAGCCTGGGAGAGAGTGAGATATCCACTCTAAATAAATAAATAGACAACTGAGCTCTAAATCAGTGATGCATAGGATATAGTCTTTTAGACAGTAATACTAAAATGGATGTTCTCATAAGTTTTAACTGGTTATTAAAAGGTAATTTAAATCATTTCCTGGCCTTAGGAGGACCTGCTATATCAAGACTGAAACATTTTGTATGTACTTGAATTAAATGCAAAAGAGTTTTATTTTAGAGAAGTGAGGCTGCATCACATATTCTGTCTCTTCATGAACATAAAATGCAGCTCAAAATCATTTCCCATATTCAATTATAAGAGTCAGGACTTGGTCCGGCTCTAATTAACTCCAGGAATATTTTATTTTTTTCATTTAAAAGATAATTTAATTCACTGCCATATGTTGACTGGGGTAGTTCTCTGATCTTGGCCCTGATGGTCCCTCTGTCCTCTGACCAGGTGTGGCTTCCAAGGATCCCAGAGACTTGCTTTTCATTCTATTTGCCACGGCTTTTACTAGCTTAATCTTCTTTTCTGAACAGCATTTCTACTTCTGTGGTTTCCCTTCCAGTGTCTTTCTCTTTCTGTAATCACTGAAATATTCACGCTTGAATTGAAATGGTGAAGTCAGCTTTTAATGCTAAATCAAAAATATCAGAGAGGAGCTACCAATTTCATGGTTCACAAAACAATAGTATCAATCTGGACTGTTTAAGAGATAGCAGAACTTCTGACCCAAATGCAGACTTCAATGGCCTTGAAATAATTTTACTCAATTTGATGACTGAGGAGCCATACTAAGGTTTTGCTTAGAATTTTCCAGGCCAATGACCATCATCACTGACTCTCATTCTTGAAGAAGTAGAATTTGGAGGATTTAAGAGAGTACTAATACTCAGAAGATTCAGAATTATATAATTTATAAGAGTTCATAGAGTTTACTATTATGTAGAAGTAGTATGGCCCTCTATTAATTTTAGATATGAGGTTCATCTGTCTTACTCTGGGTAGTAAACTATTGCTTGTGTAATAAACTATTCTAAAACGTCATGGCTTAAAACAACAAACATTTGTTACTTCACTTGAGTCTATGGGTTGGCTCAGTGCTTCGACCAATCTGAGTGGGCTTGCTTGTGTGTTGTGGTCAGTTGACTGGTTGGCTAGGGGTTTGGCTGGTCTAGGATGGCCATGGCTGATGACTCAGTTCCCCTGTACATGTCATGTATATTCCTCTAGCAGGCTAGTTTAGGTGTGTTCTTGAGGTCATGAACCAAATCTGAGAAAAGGGACTCAATTATGCAAGAGGCCAAGCAGAAATATACATACATTTGTCAAGCTTCTACTTTGACAGGCTCGCTTTTTGTCCCATTGGCCAAAGCTAGTCCCATGGCCAAGCCCAAAGGCAGTATGGGAGGGCACTGCCAAAAGGCACCAACACTAGGTGATATGAAAGGTTGGGGCTTTTATATTTGATTTTCTTTTTCATTTTATTTTATTTTAGAGTCAGCATCTCACTCAGTTGCCCAGGTTGGAGTGAAGTGGCAGAATCATAGCTCACCACAACCTTGACCTCCTGGATTCAAGCAATCCTCCCTATTCAAACTTCCTGAGAAGCTAGGACTACAGGCATGTGCTACCACGACTGTCAATTTTTTTTTTTCCCCAGAGACTAGGTCTCACTATATTGCTCAGGCTGGTCTTGAACTCCTGGGCTCAAGTGACTTTCCATTCTTGGCCTTCCAAAGTGCTGGGATTACAGGTGTGAGCCACCATACCGAACCGAGATTGGTGTTTTTAATACAAACAACCTATCACTCTTACTCAGGTATAACCAAAGCATGGCAGTTGGCAAGGCCAGAGAAAAGGGACACTTTCTTGTGCTACTGATGCAAGAAGAGGAAAGGCAATGGAAGCAGAGTTCAAGGATGCTAAATTAAAATCACCTGGCTTTTTACCCATGTTTGAAAGAATCTGGATGAAAATCTTGCATACGTAAGACCATACAGGACATAAAATATATCAAACGGTCATTAAAAGATTCTAATATCCATAGGCAGTAGAGATTTTGAAATCTCTACACAAGAAAATTCTGTTTTTGTTTTTTCTTTGATGAAGTAGTTGCTACTATACCATTTTTATACATCTGTACTATATACAATCCCAGTACAAGTTTCCTTCAGAACTAAGGGCTGGGAAAACCATTTGCTTCTATGTGAACTAAGAGGCTTTCTTTTGCTAGTTTAGTCACAGAATTTCTGTAATTCAGTGGATTTTCTTCTTTGCCCTGGTTGCTGACATATTCAGGGTTAAATTTCATAGACCACTTAAGAGTCCTTTTAGGTCAGAATTGTTGGACATAATTTTTCTACTCCTCTTTTCTTTTTTGTCTCTTGTGCTTTCTTTTATGTTATGTTCAGTTTTATTGTATCCCTGGTGTTTACAGAGAGGTCTTTGAGAATATTGCAGTGGGAGCCTGACTCCCATTTTCATTCCAGAATTTCTTGGGATTCCGACCTCTGTGACTCCTGTTTCTCCAAGTGAAAAGGCAGAGCAGGAGTATTTTCAAATTCTACTTGGGTTTGGCTGGTCCCCTATAGAATCTCGGCTTGGGGGAGTTTATGTGTAGAAATAGGAAACTAGACTTCCCAAGCAACCAGCTGGAGAGCTCTGCAGAGTTTGGCTGTCCCTACATTTCAGAGTAAGGTTAAGAGGGTAACAGTGTCCTCATACAATTCTCTTCCTCCAGTATTTTATCTCTTCCTCAGGTTTCCCCCACCACACTGTCATAGAGATTTTGCCCACAGGTTGCCAGATTTAGCAAACAAAAATACAAGATGCCCAGTTAACTGTGAATTTCAGATAAATAATGAATAACTTTTAAAATAAGTATGTCCCAAATATTGCATGAGATACACTTATGCTAAGAAAACTTACTTGTTGTTTATCTGAAATTTAAATTTATCTAGATGACCTGTATTTTTTTCTGGCAATCCAGCCACATCACACAAATGGGAATAGAGTAAAAACATTCATGTTATAAAATTTCGAAAACTGTTTTTATTCTTTGCTGACTTCCTTATAGTCAGTTTTAAATTCATGCAATGGTGTTCCTTTACAAGGTATACAATAGATAATATTTTTTTCTAGTTACACTCTTTAAAAGTACTATTTCAAATGTTTTTCAAAAATCAAAGTACTCCATAAACTTATTTTTTTGTCAGTTCAAATAACACTTATTCAAAAAAGGAAATGACATTTAATTAGTCTGCTGTTTGTTAAACCAGCATCTTTCAAAACAATCCCATTATGGATTTTTGCTTGTAGTTATCATCATAAATTAAAAATCATTATAAATTACCCAGTCTGTGGTAACCCCCCTGAGGAGAGTTTTATGTTTTAGAGATGTTTAGGCAGGACAATATTATAGAATCATAACTTTAATGTTTCCTTTTTTCTTTTAAAGAATACACATTCAGCCAGATCCACAGTGTGGGCCATTCTACAGGACATTTGACCCTTTTCTCAAGAAGTTAGTAACCCCAGAATAAACAAATAAAGTCAGGAGAGAATGTTCCAGTGTAAGGGTTAAAGCAGAGATGAAATTATTAACAGCCAAATACAATGAGTAAACCTCATTTGGATCTTGATATGTACAAACTTATTTTCACGAAGAGGGGAAATTTGATTATGGCCTGAGTATTACATGAAATTAAGGATTATTATTAGTTTTATTGTTAGTTTTATTATCATATATTGCAGTTATACAAGAATACGTTCCCCTTTTTTGGAATTTGTCTTAGTCAGTCTGTTTTGTACTTCTATAACAGACTACCACAGACTGAGTAATTTATAATTAACAGAAATTTATTGGCTCATGGTTCTGCAAGCTGGGAAGTCCTAGAGGGGCAGCATCTGGTGAGGACCTTCTTGCTATGTAATCTCATGCAGAAGAGCAATAAGAAGATGGGAGAGAGGAAGGCAAAAGGGGGATAAACTCATCTTTTTATAAGGAACCTACTCAGGCAACAATGGCATTAATCCCCTACAACCTAATCACCTCTTATTAGGCCACACCTCTCACTGAAATTTCTTCACAATGTTGTGCTGGGGACTAAGTTTCCAACACATTCAGACCATAGTAAAATTCATGCTACGGTATTTAGGACTAAAAATAACATATTGTCTGGAATTTGTTTTGAAAACAAAAATGAAAAGATGTCACTTGAGGGAATGGGGGTGACTTGGCCACCTGTCTTTTCTTAACCTCTGGCATGGGAGCCACAGAGCTTTAAGAGCAGCAAAAATGGGCAAACCCCAGTGCACAAGCACGTAGTAGGTCTCCGCGGTGTCACACTTGCTAATGTCCTGTTGACCAAAGCAAGTCACACGGCCAGTCCCAGAGTCAAGGGGAGGAAAAATAGACTGTATCATTTGATTTACAAAAATATTGTCAGTTTTGCAGTCTAACCATAACATCTCACTTCGAGTTTATATAAGCAAAGTATGAAGAGGAAAACGTTAAATGGTATCATAAAAATATTAGATAAATCCAAAATATGAAACATTCTATAGCTAGTCTGTCTAGAATTTTCAAAATGTCAGTGTCAGAGGAAAAAAAAGAAAAAAACAACCAGTGTGATTTATGGGTCAGGAGCACTATTCTAGATGTAAATGACTAAAAAGATATAACACCCAAATTCAATGTATGAACTTTACTGGACCATTATTCAGGAAAATAAAAACAGTCAAAAAATTGTACAACTGGGGAAAAATTGAATATAGATTAAATACACATTTGAATTTTCTTAAAAGTGATCACTGCATTAAGGATATATAGAAGGTTGTCCTTATTCTCAGGAGATGCAAGGTGACATATTTAGTAGTAAGATGTCATAATGTCTATAACATATTTTCAAATGGGTCATCAAATCAATATTCTTTTATTTCTATCAAGGAGAAATAAAGAGATAAAGCAAACATGATGCTATGAGCTGAATTGTGACCTTCAAAATTTTTATGTTGAAATACTAAACCCCAGTACTTCAGAACATGACTAGATTTGGAGTGGGCCTTTAAATAGGTAATTAAATTAAAATCAGGTATGAGAGTGGCCCTAATCCAATATGACTTATGTTCTTTTCTTTTCTTTTGGAGTTGGAGTCTCACCGCGTTGCCCAGGCTGGATGTGTAGTGGCAATCTCATGGCCACCCCAGCATTGACCGGTGGGGCTCTGGCCTTCTGAGTAGCTGGAACTCTAGGTGCGCGCTACCATGTCCTGCTAATTTTTTTTTTTTTTTTTACTTACTGCAGAGACGAGGTTTTGTCAGGTTGCCCAGGCTGGTCTTGAACCCCCGGGCTCAGGCAATCCACTCACCTCAGCCTCCCAGAGTGCTGGGATCACAGGCTGAGCCACCGAGCCTGGCCTTGGCTGGTGTTCTTGTTATGACCGAGTAAGCGAGAAGAGAAGTACGCCAGCAAGTTGAGTATAATTAATTATGAATTTATTAAACACACGGGTCAAGAGCAGGCAAATGCCAGAAAAACTCTTGGCAAATTGGTGCAGTTTGTGACAAGATTTTATAGGTAAAATTTGCAGCATTGGCTACGTAGCAACTTAGTGACCATAGCAACTATTAACTAACAACTTGGCAACCAAAATGGGAACTTTTGATTATTAGGGACTTTGATTAATTTCATGTCCTAGGTATAGTCAGTGCTCAGAAAGTCCCTGGAGTTCTGCCATTAAGATATAGTTTAAGGTAGTTACATAGAGACAAGGAAGAAGAATCATTATACAATGGAGTTACCTTGGTTAGGACACTAACAGAATATAAGAACAAACTATGAAAATGTCAAAGCGTAACATTTGATTTCAGTTAACAAAGCATACAATTACATGGAAGCTATGGCAAAGGAGTTCCGTAACAGCAGGCAATGGTCAGCATAACCTGCCCAAAGGAGACAAACAGGGGTCTGAGGTCATGGGAACGTTACTGTAATCACACGTAGGCATTGATTCTTAGGTCAGGGAGGTAACTAAGATGAAAGTTTTAAACAAAATGGAGTAAGCTGATTAATATTATTACTTTGCTAGCAATTTGATTTTATTAACTAACAACTTATTTCATTCTTACAAGAAGAGGTCAGAACACAAACACACAGAGGGAAGATGTGAAGATGGAGAGGACCGCCGTCCACATGCCAAGGAGAGAGGTCTCAGAACAAACCCTGCCAGCACCTTGATATCACTTGTACCTCCCAGAATTGTCAGAAAGTAAATTTCTGTTGTGTAAGCCAGGGGTCCCAAACCCCTAGTACTGGCCCACAGCCTGTTGGGAACCAGACCACACAGCAGGAAGTGCTTCTGTATTTAAAGGCGTTCCCCTTCACTCACCTAAGCTCCGCTTCCTGTCAGAGCAGCACTGAAAAGCCTGCTTCCATTTCCAACATCCTGTCTTTGTGAAGCAGGGTTTTCTGCAGAGACAGCAACCAAAATGAGATTACAGAGTAGACTGGACATAAGCAAAACATTCAGGGGTCACTGTCTCCCCCAGACAGGACCATCAAGTTGCCGGAAAACAACCTCAGGGCTCCCACTGATTCTGCATTATGGAGAGTTGTATAATTATTCCATATTTATTACAATGTAATCATGATAGAAATAAAGTGCACCAGCCGGGCTCAGTGGCTCAGCCTATAATCCCGAGCTTTGGGAGGCTGAGGTGAGTGGATTGCCTGAGCCCGCGGGTTCGAGACCCGCCTGGGTAACTTGGCAAGACCTCATCTCTACAATTAATCAAAAAATCAGCCGGGCGTGGTAGCGCATGCCTGTAATTCCGGCTACTCAAAATGCTGAGGCGGAAGGATCGCCAGAGCCCAGCAGGTGGAGGCTGCGGTGGCTGGGAGTGGCCACTACACTCCAGTCTGGGTGACAGAGTGAGACTCCAACTCAAAAAAAAAAAAAAAA
>CAUYQG010127488.1:0-19634 GCA_963574415.1 Tarsius wallacei
AAAGGTGATCTGATAGGTCGGCACTTGGCAGTAAGCTGGTTGGCTGATTTTCCATCTCAGTCATGAGTACTTAAGAGTACTCAATCATGAGTACTTAAGCTGTAGCTTGAGAGGTTTGCAGGGAACTTGTTTTTCAACACCAGTGTATCAGCCTGAGAGGCCTGTCGGGAGTTCACTGCATTGTTAGTGGAGACAATTTGCTACATTGTTACTGGAAGATTCACCTTGCCTGCCTGCCTAGCCTTTCTCTAGCTATCTCCTTTCTCAATGCCATACTGAGTGTTCAGCAATTTTTGACCAAAAACGGCAAACTTCTTGCCCCATCCTCCTTAGTCACTAGATCTCACCCTGAACGACTATTTTTTGTCTCCCTGGATGAAAAACTTCTTCAAAGGGAAATGTTATAATGAAGTGGAAGAGGTAAAACAAAAAACGGCAGGAACACTAAAAGACACCAAAATTGACAAGTTAAGGAGTTGTTTTGAGTAGTGAAAAAAGCATCTTTTTTTTTTGAGTTGGAGTCTCACTCTGTCACCCAGACTGGAGTGCAGTGGCTGTTCCTGGCCACCGCAGCCTCAACCTGCTGGGCTCCAGTGATCCTTCCACCCCAGCCTTCCAAGTAGCTGGAACTACAGGCATGCGCTACCATGCCCAGCTAATTTTTTGATTTATTGTAGAGATGAGGTCTCACCAAGTTGCCCAGGTGGGTCTCGAACCCGCGGGCTCAGGCAATCCACTCACCTTAGCCTCCCAAAGTGTGGGATTGCAGGCTGAGCCACCAAGCCCGGCTATGAAAAAAGTATCTTGATAGGTGTATTGCACTAAACAGAGAGTACTTTGAAGGTGACTGAAGTTTAAACATGTAAGAATAAGTACACATTTTTAAATACATAAATTCTGGATTTATTTTGGGTCCCCCTCATATCTATTTATGTCTCTGTTATTCAGGGTTCGCCAGAGGCAGCAGTATATTTATATGTATATGCATATGTATACGAAAGGATTTATTAGGGGTGAATTGATTTACACAATGACAAAGTTTGAAGGGCACAGGGAATAGTCAGAGGGGGGGGGCCCCCCCCCCCCCCCCCCCGCCCCCCCCGCCCCCCCCCCCCCCCACACAATTCAGTCCAGAATAGAAACTTGCTTAGGATTCTCTATGAGCTTTCCTCAGTCTACCTGGTAGACTTTGTGGAGGTTAAACCTGCATGAAGATGTAAGCCATCTTTATCTGGTCTCCCTTGACTTCCTACTCTCATGCTAGCCCACACAGTTTTTAGCAGTGCTTTAATATGATCTGTTATATCATCTTAGAGGCTCTAGCCCCAGGTCAGCAGGTGCCTGGATCCTCTTTCTCTCTGCAGACATTGAGCTTTCCATGGACTTTGGGTCATTTGGTTGCCCTGTGGCCTTAGTTCTCCTATGGGTTCAAGAAAAGTCATTAATTTGCAGGTTTTTTAAAGCTTTGTCTTTGTTGTAATGTTGCTGGTAAGCTCTGCTGCTTGTCACTTGTACACTAAAATAAACAAACATGAGATGTAGTGGGAGGAATGTGAGTTTATTCCAAACTTTGGCAGATGGGGAATGGCCAGGCTCATGCCTCAAACAGACCATTTCAACTTTTGAGCTGTAAGTATTTAAAAAGGGAAACTGTGTATGGGGAGCATGTGAGAGTCACAGTGGATGTTGGTCTTCATGACTTGTTCCTATGACTGTCTTGAGTTATTGCCCCATCTGGTGTACAGGCTGGTACCATCTTGGAGCTGCAGTTCACTGCAGCCTTGAGGTAATTCCAGGTGGGGGAGAATCCTACTGTTGTCTGGTTTACTTCAAAATTAGCCCCCAGACCTTCTAAGCAAGCACATAATTAGATACATGAGCACAATGTAAGGGTATATCTGGTGGGAAGAGGAAAGAAAGGGAGAAAGAGAGAAGAAAAGCTTTTAAAAACGCATTTGAAATGAGTATTTGGTTACAACTTCCCACTGTCAAATTGTACTTCATTTCTATGCAAAGTGGGCAATGTATTCAATCTGGCTATTTCCTGCTGAGTGGAGGCATAGTTGGTAGGCACTAGAATGGAACTAATTCTGTTAGAGTTGGAAATATTCCCGAGTACCTGAACTTGTGGAAGTAACTTGTGGGTATGTTATGGTGTGAGGACCCAGGAACTTTTGGGAAGAGCAGAATTTACAGTGGCAACAGAATCTATAGCAACAGAAAGGGACTGTAAGTAGAATAGCAATTATACTGTACATAAAGCTTTTCCATGTATCAGAAAGTTGACCCAACCATGCCATGAAGGGGTCTTGAGACAGGGTTTTTACAGCCAAACTGTGGGTGTCTAATTCCTGTATAGCCTGAGTTGTACTATGGAAATAATCTGGGATATACACACAACATTTAATCTAAGTCAATGCATAAGTGTCACCTGAGGCAGTGGTCAGAATATCTAGGACCATGCAATTCTGCAGGGACATTTGTTTGATTTGTGAGATTTCTTCAGTGAGAAGGGTGGTTCATGGCGGGTGTATGTTAAAAGTGGCAGCAGTGTGTTTAGGTAGGGCTTCTACTTATCTATGTGGTTTTTCATAAGCAGCAATATAAGGTCCTCTCTTTTTAGATCTTTGGGAAGATTTGATACCTCCATTTTTCTAGGAATATGTCCATTGTACTCAAATTTTAAATATATATATGATGGCACAAAATTATGTTTGAAAAATGACTGCATCATTTGTGGTGATATTTCTTTTTTTTGATATTGCTTTTAAATTTCTGGTAGTAGTTATATATTTGTTTCTACTTTCCCTTTCTGTTTCATCCATCTTTATTAGAAGTGTATCAAAGAACCAATTTTTCATTTTAAATGGTGTCTCTATTGCCAATCAATTTCAATTTCAATACATTTCCTCTTAGGTTTAAAAAATTTTTTACTATGCTTAGTTTATTTTGCTGTTCTTCCTAGTTTCTTTTCTTTTTAATTTTTATTTTAAAGATGTGGGGTACAATTCAGGATTAGGTATACAAGTGGTCATTGTACAGGTAAAACTTTGAGCCTCCTTTGGTCTTCCTAGTTTCTTCACATGGATAATTAGCCTCCAAATTTTATCTGCATCTTTAAATATGAACATTTAAGGGTATAAATTTCTCATTAGTCTATGAGTTTTATATTTAGTATACTATAATTCAGAATAGTTTGAATTATGATTCAAAATATGATTGTTTCTTTGATCTATGAGTATTTTTAGAAGTTAATTTTTTAATTTTCAAACATATGGTGTTTTTCTGTTTTTTCCCCCTTAATTGTACTGCAGTCAGAGAAATACTCTGTACCTTTTCAAATGTTTGTAAATTCTTTCTTTTATTGTTAATTTGTGACTTTTTATTATGTCTATTGTGTTTTCATCAATTGTAATCATTTTGTTGTTGAAGCTTAAATTGTCTTCTCATTGGCTCATTGGAAGCCTCCTCAAGCTGGCTTCTGTTCCTCTGCATGACCCTATTGGTTTTTGACCAAGTAAGCTGACCAGACTCACCTGATATATTTCTAGTCCTCGATCTGTTTCTCCCAGAAGCCCTGTTGCTTCCACAGAATTCAACCTGTGCTTATTCTCAAATTGCTATTGCTTCTAGGCATTTTCAGGGTGTAAGACCAAACATTGATATGTTTTTATAAAGGATGAAAATCATGTTTTCATTGATGTTTTTAAAATACAAATTTAGAATTATAAGATTTATATTTAACTTCTTTGAATTATACTTTTTTTCACTGACTGGAAATCATAGCTGATAACAATTCTGACAACTTTACTATTTAATTAGGTCTAAAGTCTTTAAGATGTATACCACAGAGAATGTGGTACTTCATCTTTTATTTGGAACTCAGTCATTTATATATAATGTAATCACTGATAGATTAACTTTAAATCTACCATCTTATTATGTGCCCTCTTTTTTATACTTTTTGTCTCTTTCAAAATTCAATGTACTAAAATTACAGGGAATACTTTCTTTGTTTTATCAATTTGCTGTAAGGCCAGATTTATTTAAGTTTGCTTTCAATTTTTAATTCTTATTCTTTATTTTTTGAATTTAATTTTGTGTTCCTATCCTATCAATGGTCAATTTTTGTAAGTGCTCAATGTGCTTGCAATGAATGTATTTTGCACTGTTGGGTGCGGCATTATCTGTAAGTTCTATGTCAATTTTATTTATTGTGTTACTTTAATTTTCTATGTTTTAACTAATTTTTTTGTCTGTTCAGTCAACTGAGAGAGATGTGTTAAAATGTCCTACCATAATTGTGGATTTACATATTTCTATCTGTAGCCCTTAATATTTTATCTGTACTTTAACAGATTCATCAAAGTTTGTTTTATATATTTTGAAGTTAAGTAAATTTGGAATTGTTTTACCTTCATAGAGTTAAAATTTTATCATTAGGAAGATATCCTCTCTACTTGTATTATTGCTTTTTGTCTTAAGGTCAGTTTTGTCCATTATTGATATTGCCACACCAGATTTCTTTATTTAATGTTTAAATGGTATATTATTTTCAATTTCCTTCTTTGACTTTTAATCTTACTGTAGTTCTATATTTTCTTTAGATGTATATCTTATAAACAAAAATTGGTAGCATATTCTTATCCTACTCTGGCACAATTCAACTTTTATTAGGGACCCTTAGTCATTTATATATAATATAATCATTGATAGATTGACTTTAAATCTACCATCTTACTATGTGCCTTCTTTTGTATGCTTTTTGTTTTTTTCTTTACAATTGTGGATTCTTTTTATGGATTTGACTATTTAAAAAAAATCAATTCCTGTTTTTTCTTGTACCAGTATGGAAGTTATAGACTATATTTTTATCTTTTAAACATTATCCTTGTAATTTTAATAGAAACATCTCTATGGTACCTGCCACCAAGGTGATGGACATGGTACCCAGTGGTTAGTTTTCAGCCTTTACTCCCCATCTCTCCCTTCCCTGTTAGGAGTGCTCCAGCATCTGTTGTTCCTATCCTTGTGCCTGTGCGCATGCAGTGTTTAGCCCCTGCTTATTAGGGAGGACATATGGTATCCAGTTTTCTGTTTCTGTGGTAATTCACTCAGGATGATGGTCTCTAACTGTATCCATGTTGCTGCAGAGGATATGATTTTGTTCATTTTTATGGTTGCATAGTATTCCATGGTGTATATGTACCACATTTTCCTTGATGAGCCTCATCTTCTACTTTAATATATGTGGCACAACAACAGCTAGGCCTGCTATAAAGGAGATGTCACCTTTAAAAGAATTCACATTTTCTTTTTTAAAAAATTTATTTTATTTTAAAAATGGGTACAGTTCAGGATTAGGTACACAAGTGATCTTCGTACAGGCAAAGTTTGGGCCTACCTTTGGTTCCCGCTTTGCTTGATTTGAGATCAAGTACCCTTACTAATGTTATGTTCCCCTCCTCCCTCCCCTGACAGTTTCCAGCTATTGCCAATCCCTTTCTTATAGTATTATGGTAAGTGTTCAGGGTCTACTTATGAGTGAGAACATGTGGTACTCAGTACCTTGTTTCTGTGGTAAATCACTGAGTATTATAGACTGTAAATCCATCCAAGTTGCTGCATAGTCCACAATTTTGTTCTTCTTTATGGCTGTATAATATTCCATCGTGTATATGTACCACATTTTAAAAATCCAGTTCAGAAAAAAACCATGTACATTTTCTAGTGACCTTGAGAATGGTAGGCTAGAAGTGGGATGCAGGTGTCAGACTGAAAGGCTATGACATCTGACTGTTTAGGCCACCCTGATACAGATCTTAAAATAAATGTCATATGTTTATTCAGAAGTTTTGAGAAATGGATAATTTGCCACATGTATTGCTTTGGTGTGTTTTCTTCTAGTTTTAGATAATAGGCCATTCGTAATCCAGAGGCAATATGGTGTAATGGTTTATGAATGTGGATTCTGGAGCTAGGCTGGCCGAGTTCAAAGTCCAGCTCTGGCACTTTCTAGCTGAGTGAACCTGGACAGGTTACCTAATCTCAGTTTCTTCATTTGTAAACTGGGGACTGATGGTATCTACCTTATGGGGTTGTTACACGGAACAAATTACATAAAGTACTTCTTTCAGTGCCAGCACAGAGTAGAAGTTTAATAATTATTAGTTATTTTAGTATAATAATTGTTAAAATAAATAAAAGTTATAATCCATAAAATATAACATTTGTGGATTTTTTTATACTAAATTGTTTATTAACAAAAATATACAAAATAACTGTTAGATATAAAGAAGAAATGAATAGAAGCATAATTACAATGGACACTTCACCTAGATAAGGTACAATAAAATTAGATAAAGATATAGAGAAAATGAACAATATATTTGATAGACAATAGAACTTAGTGACTAATAGTTAGACTCAGACCTGAATTTGTGTTATGGCTCTGCCTTTACTAGAGTATGATCTCTGAGCCTCAGCTTCTACCTAAGGAGCTGTGGTCAGGTCCTTGTGTATCCAAAACTGATTTTTTCAGGTCCTTGTGTATCCAATATCAGCCTTGGGTAAGGCGAGGTTGAAATTGGTGATGGTGCTTTCCAGGAATAGCAGAGGGGCACAAAGAGCTAGAAGGAGTCTGGAGACCACGGGTGTTTAGCAGAGGAGGAACTGGAACTGTGGATGATAGCACTGGTGTAATGGTTGAGGGTGGTGATGGGGAGGAAGAAAGTTTAGATCAAAAGGGAAAACTCTGAATTGGAAAAAGGAGGGGAAGCACAAGTTCCTCAAGTTTTTTCTCTACTGTATTCAGTTTTTTAAAATTTTTTCTTGTTTGCATTTTGTTGGATTTAGTATTTGGCTTGGTTTGTCTCTAGAGGGATAAGCCCTTTATGATTATGGAATACTGGGTCGGCTGGTTCGACAAATGGGGAGACAAACACCACGTGAAAGATGCAGCTGGTGAGTGTTTTGCAGAATTCGACTCCAGGTGGAGGTGGCCCGAGGCATGGATCACTCACATAGTTCTCTGTTAATTAATTCACTCATTCACCACAAATATTTATTCAACTTCTGTTATGTACATGCACTTGGCCAGGCCCCAAGGATGCATTGCTGAATAAAAATTACCCACCAACCCGGCAGCTTATAATCTAGTGGAGTCAACAGATCATTAAAAAGCAAAACAGTCAATATATAATTCTACATTTGGCAGGTACTTTGAAGCAAACAAAGAGGGGGTAGTTGCAGAAAAGACAGGGGAGAGACTGCCCAGGTCATGAAAAGTTCTCTGAAAAGGTGGCATTTCTGAAGAAGGTGACACACTTGCTAAACATCTTCATAATCTCTAGCAGATGCATAGGCCCTTTCCATGGAGTTGTCAACTAAGCAATAGTATTCAGGAGAAGACAGGCATTGATGGTTGAGAGTGGAGATCTTGGAGTCAAAGGAATCAGGATTTTAATCACAGCTCTGCAGTGCAAGCCATATGACCTGGGGCAGGCCCTCTTCACTTCTGGATTTGTCAGCATCCATGGGGGTTATCAGGAAGTCCACCTCACAGAGTTGTTGTGATGATTAAATTCTGCCACTTAGAACAATGCTTGGCAGTTGTTTTTTATTTAATACAAATATGTTGCTACTAAAGTTATTTTGCTATGACTATTATGAAAGCAAGCTCACTTACAGCTGGAGTAAAGAAAGCCATTGAAAAATACTTGGTGACTGAGAAAAGCCTGCTTTGGGTTGAAAAATAGGAAAAAAAAAGGCACCACTAACATTAACAACAGTAACACAACCACTATCAATAATGCCAACTATAATTATACTACCACCAATACCAATGATAACAACAGTAATACCACCAACACCAAACAACAGGTTTCTAATCTCTTGTATGTCAGGCACTGTGCCATGTTTCTTACATATATTATCTCATCAGTAAATTTTCTCAGTAGTCCCATGATGTAGTAGGAATCAATACCTTCTAGTAGATTAGGCTTTGAGAGACAAAATAGGTAGAGGCTTTGAGAGACAAAATAGGTTGGCCAAGGTCAAACAGATAATAAAGAGCACAGTCAAAACTAAATCCCACCTCTAACTAACTTTTAACCTTCTAGCTTCCTACTGTGGCCAGTGGAAAGATGACCATACCTGCTAAAACAAGGTGGCAAAATGGAAGTTTCTGTGGCTAAAGACTGAGAACAGCCACTTGTGGATGGTCACAGTGGTTCTAAGCCAGTGTCTCCAGAGACAGTATACTGGAAGGCAGTAATGAAGATATATAAGCTATCTGTACAATTTCAAAAATTCAGTAAAAATTAGATATTTAAGTGACATAGTGTTCTTAGGCTGTTACTTAATAGATGTAGTTTGGAGTCATATTTGTCAATACTTTGGGAAAAAGTATTTTCAAAAGGCCCTTGTTATGGACAGTGTTTTGTCTCCTAGAGTAGTTCTGGCCAATTCTGCCATTTCTTGGTTAGAATCTTAGTAGAAGTTGCATGATAAAGCAATTACAGTAAGTTCTCACTTAACACCATTGATGGTTCCTAGAAACTGACTTTAAGTGAAAGAATTCTTTTTCTCATTAACATTATAATGAAATGACCTGGAAGGAAATGACAATATACATTGCTTCACTTTAAGTCACTGTTTCCAATAACCTATCCATAATGTTAAATGGGGACTTACTGTAATTGATTGCAGGGTGGGGTTGGAAGTGACCAGGTGTCTCCTCGTAACTTCTACTTTTCTTTTTGTCTTCATCTTCCCCTACAGAAGTTGAAAATATTGTGTCTGAATTCATCAAATATGAGATCTCCTTCAATGTGTATATGTTCCATGGTGGAACCAACTTTGGTTTCCTGAATGGGGCCTCGTACTTTGGGAAGCACTTCAGTATTGTCACTAGCTACGGCAAGTGTCTCCTGCTGTGATCGCCTCTCCAGTGTGGACAGTGCTGGGGTTTTATAGAGGAGGCTCTGGAAATATGTTCTGTCATCACTGGGTTCTTGACCTGTGGTCTGTGCTGAGCACTGAGGATTTGTTTATCTATTTTCCTTTTTCCTGTGATGTTCATACTGTCCCAGCAGGCTGTCATTGCAGTGGACAGGGCTTCTGGGGGCCTTAGGGCTGTATTTCATTTGTCTTACATACTGACGCCTTAATTTGAGCCTTTTAAGAGAGACAGGATACAAACGGTGATTTTGGTAAGGCACATATAGACACAGATGGGTGATCTGATTGAGGAAAGAAAAAAGTATCTATTAGAAAGTGAAATGGAGGCATGAACCCAGTGACATGGCAACCTCGTTCCCCAGGAAGGGCTGTTGGGAATGTTCCTAGATTGGCATTACACCCCACACCCCAGCCTGGGATGGAATGTTCTGGAGGCAGGGAGATGTGTCTTTCTTCTGTCTTTCTCTCAGTGGCCCTGGCCTATCTCCCGCCAGCAGTGCTGACACAGGCCCTGCTGGGGAGGACTGTGACTTGTGACGGGGCCCCAATGTCTTGCAGACTACGACGCTGTGCTCACAGAGGCTGGAGATTACACAGAAAAGTATTTCAAGCTTCGAAAACTCTTTGAATCTATCTCAGGTACTCAGCACCTACTTAGTTTGAGGCATAGTCTTCCTCATGGATATCTATTCTGCGGAATAAGGAAAGGCAAAGATCTTTTCTATGGGCAGCAGTGTCCTGGAGCTCTTGAGAACAAGGGCGGCCTTGAGTTCACATCCTGGGTTTCCCATTCAAAATCTGTGTGGTTTTTAAAATAAGTGTTCCTAAGCCTTTTAAGCCTCAGTTTCTTCACTGAAACATGAAGGTAACGCTGCTGCTGTCCTATGATGATTGTGAATATTGAATTACAGTTTGTAAAGCTCTTGATACCATGCATGACATAGTAACCCCCAAAGCAAAAGTAAATGTCATCCTCCTTAATTTTATTTATTTAAATGAAGCTAGTTAACCATCAACTAAGGGCTGGAAACTAGTTTAGCATAAGCATTGCCTAAAGGTGTAAGGCAGAGTTCTTGTTCCCCCAAATTCTTGAATACATGCCCAGCATGATCCCTCAGAGGGCATGTGTGGATACTAAATGGCTCCCACCTAGTTATTTCCTGTTTACCATCATTCTTGGAGAGGCATACCCATGTCTTAGAATAGGACCCAGTTCTTTTGTTGGCTCTGGGATACACGAGATCACAGGTAGGGATGGGGAGGCTTGGTAGGGCAGTGGTTGTTTCAGGTACTTCTTGCCCTGTGGCCTGTTTTCATTGCAGCAACTCCCCTGCCCCGTTTACCTAAACTTACTCCCAAGACTATATACCCTTCTGTGAGACCATCACTTTACCTGCCACTGTGGGATGTCCTGCAGTACTTAAATGAGGTGAGCACTACTTGGGTACGGGAATAGAAGTGGACAATCCAATGGGGGAGAGAGACGGGGAAGAGGTTCCTTCAAGGGACTTTTTTTTTTTTTTTTTTTTGAGTTGGCGTCTCACTCCGTCGCCCAGACTGGAGTGCAGTGGCCGCTCCCGGCCACCGCAGCCTCGACCTGCTGGGCTCCGGCGATCCTTCCGCCTCAGCCTTCCAAGTAGCAGGAACTACAGGCGCGCGCTACCACGCCCAGCTGATTTTTTGACTTATTGTAGAGATGAGGTCTCGCCAAGTTGCCCAGGCGGGTCTCAAACCCGCGGGCTCAGGCAATCCACTCACCTCAGCTTCCCAAGGCGCGGGATTACAGGCTGAGCCACCGAGCCCGGCTCAAATTTTTATTAATACTGTTCTGAGACGGGCACTATTCTAGGAGCTGGGACTGTAGAGGGTGACCAGCTGTCCTGGTTTGCCCTGGGACTAACCCAGGTGTAGCACTGAAAGTCCTGGGTCTTGAAAACCTCTCTGTCCCAGACCAGCATTGGCCATCCTAGACCTGAGATAGGTTGAAATTTTACCTAGGAAGGCCCCAGAAAGCCCTACAAGAAAGGTTACATTCAAGAAAAGATCTGGAGTAGTTGCTGCCTGGATGCATTGGGTAACGGCAGTCCAGAGAGTCCAGGCCTCAGGCAGGAGATTCTCTGGCATGTTCAAGGACAGCCAGGAAGCCAGGGCTGCTGGGAACACCATGAGAGGGGAGAGTCACAGGGATGGAACCTGGGAACCCCGGGGAGGCAGCTGATGGGAGGACCTGTAGTCTTGGCCAGGATTTTGGCTTTACCCCAAGCAATGCAGGAACACTGGGAAGTTCTGAACAGGGAAGCAACAGGCTCACTCAGTGTCAAGAATGAGTCACAGGGATAAAAGTAGAGCCCAGCTCTGCATTCAGTTGACTCCCAAGAATTCTAGTACCTCTCAGCCATGCCTGAAGGAATTGAAGGAAAGGTTGTGTGAGCTCTGTTTTGTCTTTTTAAAAGGAAGGCAGAAGCCTCTCCTCTCTCCTGTTCAACTGAGACTGCTGACTTTTGGTCTCACAGGGAGACAGAGGGAGTTCCAAACATGAAGAACACAAATGATGTCAGCTAAGCCAAAACTTTCACTGTGATAAGAGTGCATGCCCAAGGAGGTGTGTTACGGCCGAGGGGCCTAGGTCAGACCACCTGAGTGTGGGCCTCAGCCCTGCTACTTGCTGGCGGGAGGACCTGGCAGGGGGCTCTGGCAGGTGACTTGGGCATGGGGAAGCTCCTTGCTCTCCTCACCTGGAGGGAGATCAGCTATACTTGCTCTAGGCGGTGAGGGGCAGTTTCGCTGTGCTCACACGTGTGCCGGGAGCAGGGTCGGCATGCATTGGTGTTTGCCATTATTACAACCATCAAGTCGTTCAAGAACAGATACTCAGCTTGGCAGCAGCTATGGGCTTTCAGAGACAGGGCAGTGTCTTATCACCAAGAACTTCCTAGCTCTGAGCATAAGATGTGTTGAATGAATCAATAGCTACTACTGCTAAATTCATAGCCTTTTATAGAATGCCTTTTTTTTTTTTTTTTTTTTTGAGGTAAGAACACACACTTAAAGGTTATTTTTGGTCTTGGAAAGTAAATATTTAGATCCTGGCTGCAAAAGAGATTATTTGGGAAATGAACTCTATCAGCCAATATTCTTGTCTGTCAGCAAAATAACCCACTCTAACTAGTATAGGTAGGAATATGATTTATTAAAGGTTATTTGTAAGTTCATACAACCTCTAGGAAGGCCAGAGGCAGGCTGATGCGAAAAAAATGACACCCCAGCCTGTCTGGAGTGACCCCACTGCTGTGATGTCAGCATTTGACACCACACCCCACCCTGCTTGACACTCCCCCAGCACTGCCTCGCCCACAGCTCCTGCCAGAAAAAGGGTTCTTCTCTGGCTCCCCTCTGCTTCATCATCCTGCTTGTTTCTGCCTCAGTCTTTAGTTCATCTGTCTGATTCACGGGACCTAAGTCACAGGCCTGCCACCGTCTAGCCATTAGGAAGGATGGGAAAGTGAGTCTGGGGCTTCAACCTTGGGAAGACAGAATTCCCAATACAAGAAACTCCCCACAAAACCTAAGAAGACCACTCAAAGGTCAGGAGGTGGGCAGACGCCATGACCACACTGACAAACAAAAATCAAAAGTTTAATTGACTAGAAATACCCCATGATTTTCTTACATTAAAATCTAATCAACTGGACATGGTGGCTCACACCAGTAATCCCAGCACTTTGGGAAGTAGAGGCAAGAGGATTGCCTGAGCCCAGGGGTTCGACCAGCCTGGGAAACTTGGTGAGACTTCATCTCTACAATAAATAAAAAACTTAGCCAGGCATAGTAGCTCTCACCTGTAGTTCCAGCTACTTGGAAGGTTGAAGCAGAAGGATTGCCTGAGCCCAGCTGGCCAAGGCTGCGGTGGCCATGTGCATGCCACTGCACTACAGTCTGGGCAACAGAGTGAGACTCCAACTCAAAAACAAAAATAATAATAATCTAATCATATTATGAGACAGATATCATATGCAACACATATTTGAGATTGTAAGCTGAGAATACAAGTTAGAGATAATTGAAATAAAACATAATGGCAACCCCCTCAGGTCCCCTCCCATTGTGGGATCTTTTCTGTCCTCTTAATAAATCCTGCTTTAAAAAAAAAGAAAGAAAGAAAGAAAGTAGAAAGTGGATGGTGATTACCAGAAGTCAGGGAGGGGAGGGAAACGGGGGGGGGGGGGGAAGAAGAAAAAAGAAAATAAATGTATTTATTACTACTGAACTTTAAAAAAGTAAAGATGATAAATTTTATATTTTTACTCAGTAAAAAGTAAATTTTTAAAAAAGAAAAAAATAAATCCTGCTTTTTAAGAAAGGAAATAAAGCATAAACAGAGAGAAAAAAAAATCTATAAGTTTTCCAGAAATTTTAATGACTGTGAGTTTTTAATTTAAAGTCGAGTATTTACATTTAACTATTAGACCTGCTTGATTTATTTTTCCAGGTGTTCTTTCAAATAAAATACTAAAATAGACATATAGCATTTTGGAGTCCAGGGAGGATATCTTTTCTGGTTCAACTCCATTATTGTCAATGTGAGGAAACTGAGGCTCAGGAAAGGTCAATGGTATATTCAAAGTCATGGTTGAAGAAGAAATCATGTCGAAAAGCAAAATCAGTTGTTTTTCCAAGAATCCTTTTTTGGCACCTCCCCCAATATTGTCACAAACCAGGAAGCTTTGGTCAAATGGGTTCAAGTTTTTGCTCCCTTCAACATCCAGCTAGAAAAGCTACTTTGGCTTGCTGCATTCTGGGGAGATTTATTTCTGCCTCCCTCCAGGTGTGCTGTATCCCAAAGTCTCAGACATGAAGTATGAGAGAAATAAAACCAATTTCTGCAGGGGCCATAATGTAGAAATACTGCTCCTTTTTCTCAGCTAAATCAAATGTTTGAGCCTGCTTTCCCTACAAATCCTCTACCCTTGTTGTGGCACTGTGGATTCATTTAACACATATTTATTGAGGGCACACAATATTTATTGTGTCAGGCACTATACCAGGCAGTGGCCTGCATTTATTAGCATTGGTGCTTTAGGCTTAATTTGGAGAGCATGGAAGCTTGATGTCCTCACTGAAGAGCCAGCAACTATCTAATAAGAGTCTCCCTTTGGGACCAGGCACAGTGGCTCACACCTGTAATCCAGGTACTTTGGGAGGCCAAGGCAAGAGAATTGCTTGAGGCCAGGAATTTAAGACCAGCCCGGGCAACCTAGCAAGACCCCATCTCTACAAAAAATTTAAGTTAACTGGGCATGATGGTGTGCAACTGTAGTCCCAGCCACTTGGGTGACTGAGGCAGAAGGATTGCTTGAGACTAGGAGTTCGAGGCTACAGTGAGCTATGATCGTACCACTATACTCTAGACTGGGCAACAGAGTGAGACCCTGTCTCTCAAAAATAAAAATTTTAAAAAGAGCTTATTCTTTAAAATGTGGTAGAAAACACATCAGCTCTCACTGTAAAACAGTCATAAATTGTCAGAGTAAATAAGTAGCCTTTGAAAAATAGGTTATGATTCTTAAAAAACATTTTAAAGAACAGAATAGAACATTTTAAAGAGAAAATAACAAAGTCACCAATTAAGTTAATTAATTAAGGTAACTGAAGGTGCCCAGGTGAGTCCTGTATCTCTGTGAGCATCAGCACACTGGATGGTGGGGAGGGGATTAGTAGAGAAAAACAGCAAGGCTAGCTAACATATTGTAACTTGGTACTTTGCCTATACAGCATCAGTCGCCATAGGACAAACTACTTTCATGTTGATGTGACCAAATGGTAAGAAGGTAGGGTAGATACGGAGATTAGGTGAAGACTAGGGAGACACATGTGTATGGCCCAGGGGCTCCAAAGAGACGTTTATGATCTTGACAAGTCACTAAATCACTCCAAGCCCCAGCATCTAAAAAACAGAGTCAGGAGTAAAGGCAACTCATAGAATGGGAAGAAATATTTGCAAATCATATAACTGGGGATTAATATCCAGAATATACAACAACACAACATCAAAAAAACACACAACCCAATTCAAAAATGGGCAAAGGAATAGATATTTATTCAAAGATATACAAAAGGCCAACAATCATTTGAAAAGATGTTCAGCTGGGTGTGATGGCTCACGCCTGTAATCTCAGCACTTTGGGAGACAGAGGCAAGAGGATTGCCTGAGTCCAGGAGTTCGAGACCATCCTGGGCAACTTGGTGAAACCTCATCTCTACAATAAATAAAAAAATTAGCTGGGCATAGTGGCACACGCCTGTGATTCCAGCTACTTGGAAGGCTGAAGAGGAAGAATCATCCGAGCCCAGCAGTTTGAGACTGCGGTGGCCATAAGCATGCCATTGCAGTCCAGCCTGGGTGACAGAGTGAGACTTCTACTCAAAAAAAAGAAAAGACCTTCAACATCACTAATCACTAGGGAAATGCAAATCAAAGTCACAGTAAGAGATCAACTCACATCCACTAGGATTAACATTATTGAAGAAAAACAGAAAATAGCAAGTGTTGGGGAGAACACAGAGAAACTGGAACTCTCGAGCACAGTGTGTGGGAATATAAAATGGTATAGCTGCTATGGAAAACAGTATGGCAATCCTTTATAAAATTAAAGATAAAATTATTTTGTGACCCAGCCATTCCACTTCTGGATGTATACACAAAGGAATTGAAAGCAGGGACTCAAACAGATATTTGTACATCCATGTTCATAGTAGCATTATTCCATAATCAAAAGGTGGAAACAACTCCAGTGTTCATAAACAGATGAATAGGTAAACAAAATGTGATATATACATACAATGAAATGTTATTCAGTCTTTAAAAAGAGAAGAAATTCAGACACACGTTATAACACAGATGAACCATGGAGATATTATGCTAAGCGAGAAAGCCAGTCATAAAATAACAAATACTGTATGGTCCCACTTATACAAAGTATCCAGATGTCTTAGTCCACTTTGTGTTGCTATAACAAAATACATGAGGCTGTGAATTTATAAAGAGCAGAAATCAACCTCCCACAGTTCTGGAGGCTGGATCCCAGCTTAACAATGGGGATATGTTCTGAGAACTGTCTCGTTTGGCAATTTTGTCCTTGTGTGAACATCACAGAATCATTTACACAGACCTAGATGGCACAGCCTGTTACACACCTAGGCTAGAGTTATGGCCTATTGCGCCTAGGCTACAGACCTGTAGAGCACGTTACTATACAACATATTGTAGGCAGTTGCAGCACAATGGTAAGTATGTGTGTGTCTAAGCACAGAAAAAGTACAACAAAAATACAGTATAAAAGACATAAAAAGGTAACACCTGTATAGGGCCCTTCCCATGAATGGAGCCTGTAGCACTGGATGTTGCTCTGGGTGGGTCAGTGAGTGGGGAGTGAATGTGAAGGCCTAGGACATGACTGTACACCACTGTAGACTCCGTAAATACTGTACACTTAGGCTACACTACGTTGCCTTTAAATTTTCTTTTTTTCACAACTCTTTAAATTTATAAACTTCTTAATTTGTTTAACTTCTTGACGTGTTTGTAATAACACAGCTTAAAACACAAACATATTGTACAGTTGTACAAAAATATTTTCTTTATATCCTTATTCTGTAAGTTTTTTCTTTTCTTTCTTTCTTTCTTTTTTTTTTTTAGAAAACAGGATTTATTGAGAGGACAGGAAATCTCCCAAAGTAGGAGGGGACCTAAAGGGGCTGCCCAATTTTTTCTATTTTTAACATTTTATTCACATTTTAAACTTTTTTTGTTTAAAAACTAAAATACAAACACAAGCCTCCATAGGGTCAGGACCATCACTATCACCATCTTCCATCTCCACATCTTGACCTGTTGGAAAGTCTTGGGGAAATAGCATGGATGGAGCTGTTATCGCCTTTGACAATAATGTCTTCTGTAATACCTCCTGGGGGAGTTGCCTGAGGCTGTTTTACAGTTAGCTTTCCTTTTTGTAAGTAGCCCCAGGAGTACACTCTAAACTAATGATAAAAATAGAGTATAGTGAATGCATAAACTTATAGCATAGTCGTTTATCATCATTATTAACTATACTGTAAATAACTGTTTGTGCTGGACTTTTATACAACTGGCAGCACAGTGAGTAATGGTACGCATGTGAACAATGTCTTGTGCTACGATGTCTTGATGGCTATGATGTCACTAGGCAATAGGAAGTTTTCAGTTCCATTATAATCTTATGGGACCACCATCATATATGCAGTCAATGTTGGCCACAATGTCCTTGAGCGGCACATGACTGTAATTTACTTATTTGTGTAGTATGTGCCTCTTCTCCCCAGGTCTCCCCAACCAGAATGCAAACATCAGACAGCAGGAAATCTTGTCTCTTCTGCCCACTACTGAGAACAGTGTCTGACATAAAATGGGTCTCAATAAATATTTGTTGGAGGAAAAAAAAAACGTTTAAAAAGGAAAAAAAAAAATAAGAACGCAGTGCATCGAAAACAACCATGAGGACACACAGCAGAGTCTCACTGCTCCTGCCTGTTGTGCTCTTCCTGTATCTTCCTTTAATAAATTTACCTTTCTTAATGTAAAAAAAAGAAAAGAAAGCGATCATGAAGCTTCAGAGTGACTAGACAGCCCAAGAGGGCATGCGGGAAGAGCACAGGCACCATAAAGGAATTCACGCACAGTGTTTTGAACCCACTGGCCTTGCCAAAGGGAATGCAGGGATCAGCTCCATTTCTGCCTCAGCAGTTTGCAAGCACTGTTCTGTACCGTGTTCAAACAGAAAACACCGCTAAAAATCATTAAATGTAAAGCATCCTTAAACAATGTGTTAAAATGTAAAACATCTCCAATGGTTTGGGGCTAAATGAAACATTCTTAGTCTAAAAAGGCCTATGAAAAGCCAGTTTCATTTTAAAGGGGATCCCAATTGAATGGAAAGTGAAAAGTCCTGACATTTCCTCATCTATGTATTGGGAAGAGGGATACTTTAGCACTTCTGTGAGACAGTATTTATCTTCTCCCTGAAAAAAAAGGGCAGGGGGGAGAGCTATCCTTCACCTTCAGCTTCAAGCAGTGTTTAAAACATTGTACTCATGGTACTTAATAAATGTTTGCTAAATGAATCAATAGGATTATAAGTAGAGCAAAGCACAGGCTGGAGACAGAAAAATAGCCTCTCTTGAAGTTATAAAACTAAGGGAGTGGATCTCCAGCTCTAACCCACCTCCTCCCCTTGGAGATTTATTTTAGCCCTCACCATCCTTGTACAAGGTCAAGGATTTTAGTCTTATGACCTCCCTCGCCTCGTTGCCCCAGTAGTTATCAGAGAACACAGGCAGCCTCCCAAGCTCTGAGGGGTATCAGGAGGACTTGGTTCTCTGGAAACCGGCAAAAGAACTTCAGAGTGCACACTGAGAACCCTTCTACTCCCTGACTTTAGGGTTCTTGAGTACAAAGAGGAGGCAGAGTTGTGAGGAGTGAATATGGTGCCTGGCACATAGGAAGCACTCAGTGGGGGGGGGGGGGTATACTATCTCTTATGGAAATAATAGGTGACTGATTGTTTTTGATGAACCTAGTTGGGGTGGGGTGGGGTGGGGATGGGAGAAGCTGAGGAAAAACAAAAAATATTTTGACAATTGTCCATACATATTTTGGGAAAGGTGGATAATTGTTTTAAAAACTAAAATTCCTTACATTCAAGTGCAAATCCTTTTATATGCGTATCACTTAGAAATGCAAAGAATTCCCCTGAAGGATGGTCCACAGGGAATAGCCCTTACCTCTAGGGAGGGGCCTGGAACTCGCAAAGACTTTAAAACATTTTTGTCCTATGTCTACGTTGCCTATTAAAAATTCATAATGCATTTTTAAACGTAACGCCACTAGTTTAAATTTTCTCCCAAGTTCTGCTAACGTTCAGCGAAACTGAAATGAGGAGTGCCTGCTTTCAGCCTTTACGGACTGCCAGAGCCCGTCACCGTCCCCTGGTGCCTGCGCCCCCCCAGCCCCCCCCCTCCGCCACCCCCCTCCCCGCCGCGGGACCCGCTCCTCCCACCCGGTTGATGCCACTCTAGCTCACGCACTCACCACGTCGTGACCTGCTCAGGTTCTCCAACGCCTCAGTGGGCCAAAGCAAAACAAAACTAGTACATGCTATGAAGAAATGGCATCTCCTCGTGCCATTCTTGCTGCTCCCAGATCCGGGGTGGGCTGAGGGTGTAATACTATAATGCATTTTTTTTCCCTCTCTCTTTTTAAATGTGCCATCCTTATCAGAAGCAAAAGAACTGTTCTGCTTTCTCCGTTGTATCTCAAGCCCTCATCGCCCTAGCAATTACGTTTTTCTGTTGTTGTTGTTTTTGTTTTTGAGTTGGAGTCTCACTCTGTCGCCCAGACTGGAGTGCAGTGGCCGCTCCCGGCCACCGCAGCCTCGACCTGCTGGGCTCCGGCGATCCTTCCGCCTCAGTCTTCCGAGTAGCTGGAACTACAGGCGCGTGCTACCACGCCCGGCTGATTTTTTGATTTATTGTAGAGATGAGGTCTCGCTTGCCCAGGCGGGTCTCGTACCCGCGGGCTCAGGCAATCCACTCACCTCAGCCTCCCAAAGGCGCGGGATTACAGGCTGAGCCACCGAGCC
>CAUYQG010127492.1:0-18133 GCA_963574415.1 Tarsius wallacei
ATTGGGGTATCCAAATAGTAAAAGAGGAAGTCAAGTTATCCTTCTTTGCAGATGACATGATTCTATACCTCAAAAACCCAAGAGAATCTGTCAAAAACCTCCTTGCACTGATAAAGGACTTTGGCAAAGTCTCAGGGTATAAAATAAATGTGCGAAAGACAGTCACATTCCTATACACCAACAATAAACAAACAGAAATCCAAATAAAAAGCACAATCCCATTAACAATAGCCACACCAAAAAAAAAAAGAAATACCTTGGCATCTTCCTAACCAGAGAAGTCAAAGACCTTTACAATGAAAACTACAAAACACTGCTCAGAGAAATCAAAGATTACACAAACAAATGGAAAAATATTCCATGCTCATGGATTGGAAGAATCAACATTGTTAAGATGTCCATCCTACCCAATTAACGCAATACCCATTAAATTACCAGCAGCATCTTCTCAGACCTGGAAACAACAATACAGGACTTTATATGGAAACATAAACAACCATGAATCTCCAAAACAATCCAATGGAACAGGATAGAGATTCCAGAAGCAAAACCTCAATTTCTCAACCAACTCATCTTCGACAAAGTCTCCACCACCAACCATTGAGAAGAGGAGAACCTAGTCTGGGAATGGTTCTGGGAAAGGTGCCTGACCACATATGCAGAAGATTAAAACAAAGACCCCAAACTATCACAATACAAAAATCAACTCTAAATGGATCAACGACCTAAACGTAAAACCTCAAACTATAAGAATCTTAGAAAATGCAGGAAACACTCTTATGGAAATTGGAAATGTCAACCAATTCCTGATCAAAACTCCAAGTGCCAATGCTGTAAGAGAGAAGATAGACAAGTGGGACCTCATCAAACCAACAAGCCAAAGAAACCATCAAGAGAATGGGGAGACAACCCACAGACTGGGAAAAAGTATCTTGCCAACTGCATATCTGACAAAGGCCTAACATCTAGGATCTACAAGGAGCTCATATGTGCCAAAAAGAAAAAAGCCAAACAGTCCCATTACAAAATGGGTAAAAGATATGAATAGATACTTTTCAAAAGAAGACATATGAGCAGCCAACAGGTACATGAAAAAATGCTCAGCCTCACTAGTCATCAAAGAAATGCAATTAAAACCACACTGAGATACCACCTAACTCCAGTCTGAATGACCATCATCAATAACTCAAAAACAACAGATGCTAGAGAGGGTGTGGAGAAAAGAGAGCACTTCTACACTGTTGATGGGAGTGCAAACTAGTACAACCTCTGTGAAAAACAATTTGGTGATTCCTAAAAGATCTAAAAATTGACCTTCCATATGACACCACAATCCCTGTTCTGGGAATATACCCAAAGGAACTCAAATCACTCTTTGAAAAAGATACCTGCACCTGCGTGTTTATTGCAGCGTTATTCACAATAGTAAAAACATGAACCAACCATGCTGCTTATCAAAAGGGGACTGGTTTTTTTAAAATGTGGTACATATGCACGATGGAATATTACACAGCCATAAAGATGGACAAAATTATGAACTTTGCAGCAACTTGGGTGGATTTAGAGTCTATAACACTGAGTGATCTATCACAGAAACAAAGAACTGAGTACCACATGTTCTCACTCATAAGTGGACCTTGAACAATTATCATAATACTATAAGAAAGAGATTGGCAGTAGTGGGAAACTGCCAGGGCGGGGTGAGGGGGGCAGGATTGGCAGTGTGGGGAAACTGCCAGAGAAGTGGGGGCACACCTCATCAACAGGGTACCTGCATAATGAACATTTGTATACCTAACCCTGAATTGTACCCCACATCTTTAAAATAAAAACATTAAAATAATAATAATAAATCAGTGGAATTTGAGTAAAGGAGATTCTTCTCCATAACGTGTGTGTGGAAGGTGCTTATCCAATCGGTTGAAGGCCTGAGTAGAACAAAAGACAAGACCCCCCTCCCCCGCCCCTGCCCCAACAAGAGGGAATCCTGCAGCAGACTGACTTTGAACTGCAGTATCAGCTCTTCCTGTGTCTCTAGCCTGTTGGCCCACCTTGCAGAGTTTGGGTTTGCCAGCCTCCAAAATCATATAAGCCAACTCCTTAAAATAAATCTTTGTCTCTATACACACACATCCTATTGGTTGTACTCCTCTGGAAAACTCTAACCAATACAGTGACTTGGCTATTTTCAAAAATTGAATTCCTCCTGTGACTGAGCCTTTTCCATTTCAGAGGGAATCCAAGGATGTGCCTGGGGCTCTGAAAATAATTTTAAAGAAAAGTAGACCAGGCTCGGTGGCTCAGCCTGTAATCCCAGCACTTTGGGAGGCCAAGACGAGTGGATTGCCTGAGCCTGTGGGTTCAAGACCAGCCCGGGCAACTTGATGAGACCTCGTTGCTACAATAAATTGAAAATTAGCTGGGCATGGTAGCGCGCACCTGTAGTTCTGGCTACTTGGAAGGCTGAAACAGAAGGATAGCCTGAACCCAGCAGGTCGACGCTGGGGTGGCAGAGATGCCATTGTACTCCAGCCTGGGCAACAGAGTAAGACTCCAACTCAAAAAAAAAAAAAAGAAGAAGAAAGAAGAGTGCATTGTGGTATCCCCATGTGGAGAGTCAGGCAGGAAATCAAGGTAGGTATCAGAGAAATGAGATCCATGTACCCTGAACACTGAGCAGAAGGGAGCAAGGCCTGTAACTCCAAGATATAGAATGAAGAGGATAGAGAAGGAAGGCAGACAATGGGACAGGGTGCAAAGAAGAGGATGTATTAGACCTGGACTTTGAAAGATGCATAGAATTTTAATTAGGGATAAGGGCAATGTGGTGAGTATCTGCCAATCGTGGATGTTCAAAAATCTTTTGAATACTATTTCTTCACTTGATGTTATTCACATTGAGAACCTCGCCTTCTCCATGTAGAATCCAACAAACTGTATTTTCTGTCCTCTGTTGCCACCAGGCAGATACATAATTGTTTCCCCAATCAGACATATTCATGCCCAGCTTTGGTTTGGAAGGTATCTATGAGAGAACACAGCAATGCCTGGCCTGCCTATTTTGGTGTATTAGGTGGCAGCAGAAATGGGATGTTCCTGTGGTTGACAGTGGTCACAATGCAGGCAGAGCAGAGGCCATGCAGGTTTGGGATCAGCGCAGAGGTGGAGCTTCCTTTTGAGGACGATTCTGTAGTGTGGCTCTGGGAGTTATTCTGAGCTGTGGGACCCCAGTTTTCTCATCTGTGAAATGGAGACTGTGCAGCCTCCCTCCCACTGAGTGAGCAAATGTGATGGAGCCTGGAAAGCAGTCGTGTGTGAGACAGAAACAGCAGCGGCTGCTACAGCTCAAAGGCAGGTCTCAAGAAAGAAAATTGGAATCAGAAAGGGAAAATAGTTTCAGAGGAAAACCTTTGGGGAGAAACCCCTAGAAGACCCACATTCCTTAGCCTAAAACTCTATTCAACGGCTGCTGAATGGGTAAAGGTTAGGAGTATGAGGACAGGGGCTTTCTGGTGGTGAGTAGACAAGGTGAGAATGTCCTTACTGCTTTCTTACCACCTCCCCTCACTGGCCCCTGCCCCTGGAGGACGCAGAGCAGTGAGAAGTCACAGTTGGATACCTTGGGCCTTTCTGCCTTGAATAAGGAGAAATAGTCTTTGGCGCCAATTAATTAAGCAAACTGATAGAAATTCCCTGCTTAAGTCACACTTTGCATATCCATAATCTCTGCACTGCATTTTCTGTATACTTTACCCCTGGGTAAAAATTGGTGAGTGTTTAAATGCTTCCTCACACAATCTTGCTAAAGCACACTCTTGCCTATAAATATTCATGCTACTGCCAAAACATTTGCAAGCTTTCCCCAAAGGTGAAATGTGTGTAATGTACTTTGTCTTCTGGGTATAAATATTATCCAATACATTTTGGTTAATATGAATACACTAATTATTCCTATAACCCTTTCAAAAAGGGTCATCTTCATGATGTGAATTTTTTAAAAATGTAATTACAGTAATTGGATACTTAATCTAATTAAAATTTGCTTTATCTTTAATGGGAATTTGTCTAAAGAGGCAGAATGACAATTGGCTTTTTGATAATGACTGTTTTCTTTCTGCAGGGGATCAGGTTGGTGAAAACTAGAGAACCAGGCAGGTTTATGTCTGCCAGTGCCCTGGTTGCTGGGCAGAGCAAAGCCAGTCTTTCTCCTTCTTAGGAATCAGTTCTTAAGTGATGACTATGGATTTTAGTTACTGAGGAGAGTGGAGGAAAGGATTAGGGGAACACTTTCTATTCCAACAGATGAAGCTGTCCCTCTTCCTAGAAAGCAGCCCTTGGTTCCCCTGGCCCTGTGATTGGTCCACAGTGGGCATGTGACCTGAGCCTGACCGATCAGGTCCCTTGCTGGGCTTCCTGGAGCTGGAGGAGAAGCGGCATCTTGCTGCTTTGAGGGCCACGGTCCTGGAAGGTATTGTAGTTGGGGTTGTATCCCATTGGTCCACCCTTGAGGTCATCTGCAGATAGTTCCTGTACACAAGTTAAGCTCCTGTGTCTCTTTGCATAAGGCTATTCTCTGGCTGGGGAGTAACCTAGACATGCTAGTGAATTACCACCCCCAGAGCTCTCTCAGTCAGTGAAGGAAAATTGGCAGATAAATGCTTCAGCTTCCTTGCTCTTCAGGGGCACGGTTCTGAGGGGTGCTCCACACTTTCTTTCAAGGCATCTTGGTGAGATTGAGATCTAGTTGTTCCAGCTGAAGCCCACTCATTGGCACACCCTTTTTGGACTTCCTCCCTCCCCTTCCTTGTCTCACTTCCCTTCTTCCTTCTCGTGCTTCTTGCTTGGCATTACCTTCCAAATAATATAGTACACTCAAACTTTTGCCTTGGGCTCTGCTTTGGGGGAAACCCAAACTAAGATAGATGCAAAGTTGGGGTTTCCAGGTAACTATGTGGAGTAGGTCAGTCTGAAGAAGGAGAGACTGTAGCTAGCAAGCAGAAATCAGGCAGGTGGAGAGTGAACAGGTAGAGAGTGAACTTGGTAGTGACAAATCCTGGTTCTAACCCAAGACGCTCCTTGCTCTTACGGTAAGATTCTTATCCATCCTTTGATTCTCTAGGCCACCCTGAACCCTTCCCAGTCACATGAACCAAGATACCCCTCAGCCTTTTTTTTTTGTATGTATAAAGCTTTCTTGAATTGAATTTTTGTCTCTTGCAACTGAAAGTATCATGACTTTTTAAGGAATAAGTGAGTTTGTACACACAGCATTTTGAATAGAGTCTGCCTCAGATTCAATACTGCTACTACTACTGGTGCTTATCGTTATTATTTAATGTCTGACACATTCAAAAGGGACTATGCATCAAGGACCTAGAGCCTAGAAAAGAGTCACAAGTCAGTTTAATTCTGCCTTATTCCTCCCTTTTGCCTTTTTTATAACTTGGTTTGGTTTATATCTACCCTCTTTCTTACTTGGAGATATTTATGCCATGACCATAGCTTTACTATCTTCTTATTCATCAGTAAAAATGGGCAATTAAATATTATTCTATTTTGCTTAAGGGTCACATTGGTTTTGCTACAGTTTTGTTATCAAGATCTGAGAGACAAACTATTCAGCATGAATGACTGAGTCAGGCTTGAGTCATGGTTGGCTTCAAGGCCTCACTAGGACTGCCATGGTCCTTAGGCATCTTTGTCTACATGGGCCCTGTCTATTAATATTTAAAATTGTCTTTTATGACAAATATGTTAGTATTATATATTAAGACATGTTCTTTGACCTAAAATTAACTTTTTTTAATTTTAAAAGAAATTAAACCATTTCAGTGCTTACTGTACCAATTGTTAAATAGACCCTGTGTGGCTCAGTTTACACCTGCTACTTGGTCAGCGACTCACACTCCAGCAAATCAGGTATGCGGTAAAGAAGTAATATGGCTCCTACTTTATGTTTTTCCATAATACATAATAGTTTTTTATTACATCAAGTTTCATAGGAGCAAGGTGTTGCCATTTTTAAAAAGCCGTTGGCAGATGTTTCTGCATTCTAGAGCCAGTAGAAGGCTTCATCATGGCAGAGGGAAGATGCTTCCACGAATCTTCTGGTTATGCAGCAGCAAGACCCAGTGACACATCTGGACTGAGTGGTGGCTGAGGCAGCGTGAAGGGGCTTTTCAAAATAAAGTGGTGTTTTGTTTCCATGAATTGTGTTTTGTGGTAAAATTTGAGACCTCTTCTGGTGTCCCAGAGATAGGAATTCGACAGCCTGGGGACTGGGGAAGAGAGATCAGCGTTTGAAGACCTGGGATTTGTGGAGGCGCTGGGCCTCATGGGGAGTCAGCCAGGAAAGAATTCCCCGTGATGGGAGATGGCAGGCGGGCTCTGGTTTTATTAAGATGGTGTCCAGGTTTCCCACCTGCACTGTATCTTCTTATTGTTTAATTCAAGCCTTTAGAAAGGCCTATGACACACTGTGGGTTGTGTCAGTGGTCCTATGGAATGAGGAAGGGCACTGTTCCCTGTTTGAGACAAGGGACTCCCCCACTTTTAAGTCTTGAGTGGAGGCAGCAGCACTGAATGGGTAGTTAATGTCCAGGAAATTAGGAAACAGTGCAAATCTTGGACTGTGGTGTCTCCAGCAGAGGGCAGGCTATACCACGTCCAGGTCAAGAGTGCTCTTGTTTCTCCCCAGTACATGGGAAGACAGAGATCCTTGAATGGAAAGAGGCAGGGAGAAGGATTCAATCCTGCTTTTATGTGGTTAGAGGGTCCCCAAGCTGATATTCATAAATATCCTCACCTCTCTGAGCTCATCTCTTATTACAATCTACTTCTGGGTCCATCCAGCTGCCCTGGCCTCCTTGCTGTCACTCAAACACCCCTGGAAGTCACCCACTCTGGGCCTTTGTACTTATGCATCTTGCCTGGGATGCTCTTACCCCAAATATCAATCCCATACCTCCTTCCAGTCATTGATTAACTATCACCTTTATCAGTGAGGCCTTCTCTGATCAACCTACTTAAAATACAACATCCTTATCTTCCTGCCCTGCTTTATCTTCCTCCACTGCACTTATCACCTTCTCACTTTCCTCTGTTGCCTGCCTCTCCCTTCTGGAGTAGAAGCTGTATAAAGACAGGGAGTTTTGTCTGTTTGCTCACTTCTGCATCTCCTGTGCTCAGAAAGTGCCTAGCACATGGTAGGTTCCAATAAATACTTATCAGGTGGGTTAAGGGCAATGACAATATCTAGATTCTACAGATAAAGTGCTTCGAAGAAACTCCCAAACTGACTGTATATTAGTTTATGTGTATATTACATAGCAATTGAAACCACAATTGCATAAATAAAGTGGGAACAGGTTTGTGTTGAGTGATTGATCATCCACATTCTCATGTTTGTCTTAGATGGTGTTTATCAAATTGTAACTGGGTGGTTTTATAATGGTATTTTGTAGAAACCTACATGCCATAGGGCTTCCTTCAGTGTTTGTTCTTAATTTTATTTTCAAATCTATTTTTACATATTTTGAGAGTAAAACACATGCTCCAATGCAATAGATATTAAATTTGAATATGTTGGCAATACTGAAGTGCTAATTGGTACTATCCGATTAACTTGCTTTTTAAAAAAATAGAGCTTAGGGAAAAAAGATTGTTTTGCCATTTCTATTAATGTATTTGGATTTCTTATAGGTGTGTCCATAAAAGATTATTGTAAGCTTGGAATTCTTCATTTGTAATATTTTATTTCTGACAGGAAATGCAAGCAGTTAGATATTTTGGTGATTTTCTGTTGGAAAAATAACAGTTGTCTACTATTCTCTTTCAAGCTTCTAAAATAGGTTAATTGAAGATTGTCGTGAGGTTACAAGGTAAACTTAGAATATATTTCACAACATTTCTCAGGGCATTAGGATTTTCTCAATATTATGTGACCAAAACAAAAGGCAGAGATAAGACAAGTGCCACACTAGTAAGTAGCGGAATGTTTCCTCAATTAGCCTTTCTTTTGATTTTTTTGAAAATGGTAATGATTTTGTACTTGTTATACTTTGGTTAGTCTTGTTTTAATGTGTTTGTTTTTCCTATGAAACTGATGTAGCTGTGTGAATTAATGAGCTAGTATCACCACAAGGATACAATCTCATGTCTTCTTAAAGTCTTGGCACCTGTAGATCCAAGTTTGTTCTGTGCCCACTCCCCCTCCCCAACTTTCTGGGTTAATATAACTTTCCATTTATATCAAGAAGGTTTTGAAAAAGGGAAGCTAAATGTACATGGGGGGAGGGAGAGTTTTCAAGCTGTCAAATTCACTTTTTTTTTAAATGAGTTTTTGCACATACATAGATTCCTGTAACCACTGCCACACATAGGATACAGAATACCTCCAGCATACCAAACACTCCCACCTGCTATGGTTTGTACCCAGATCCACCTTCTATGCCTACCCCTGGCAACCACTGATTTGTTTTCTATTATATTCCTAGATTTTTGCCTTTTCCAGAATATCATATACATACAATCATAAATAATCTTTTGAGACTCAGTACTTTCACTTAGCATGATGCATTGAGATTCATCCAAGTTATGTGTATCAACAGTATATTGCTTTTTATAGCTGAGTAGTATTCTATTGTGTGTGTGTAGCACAGTTGATCTGTTTATCTATTGAAAGACATTTGGGTTGTTTTCAGTTTTTGGTGATCATGAAATGTTGCTATGAATGTTTGTATACAGACTTTTTGTGTAAACCTAAGTTTTTATTTCTCTAGAATAAACACAAAGAAATGGGACTGTTGGGATATAAGACTGCTTATGTTTCCCAGAGTGACTGTATCATTTCAGATATTTGCCAGGAATATATGAGAGTTCCAGTTGCTTCACATCCTCATCAGCACTTGCTATTGTCAGCTTTCGTATTTTTAATTTTAGCCATTCTAGTGTGTGTGTACTAGCATGCTATTGTGGTTTTATTGTGAATTTAGCTAATGATGAATGATGTTGAGCATCTTTTCATGTGGTTATATGTTATCAATATACCTTCTTTGGTATACTGTGTCTATTTAAACCCATTGCCATTTAAAAATTGAGTTGTTTTCTTATTGTTGAGTTTGGAGAGTTTTAAAAAAATATGTTCTGACTGCAAGTCATTTGTTATATGGTTTACAAATATATTTTCCCAACCTGTGGATGGTCTTTTTATTCTCCAAACAGTATCCTTCACAGATAAAAGGTTTTTAATTTTGATGAAGTCCCATTTATCAATATTTTCTTTTATGGATTATGCTTCTGGTGTCATATCTAAAACTCTTCGCTTAACCAAATGTCAAGAAGATTTTTTTCTGATGTTTTTGTCTATGAATTCTATAGTTTTATGTTTTATATTTAGGTCTGTTACCCATTTTGAGTTAACTTTTGCATAAATTGCTTCTAGCTCTTGACTTTTCAAAAACATTGGTTGTTTTAATTGTTTGGCTTTCCTTTTTCAAAGATAATAATTATGTTTTTAGAAAAGGAATACATGTTTATAATACAGGATACAAAGAAGAAAGCTAAGCTAACATTCACTCCCAAATTCCACTACCCGGAAACAACCATCTCTAGCTCTTGATGAACATCATTTCTGAAAGAGCTAGAAAAAAAGGTAGGTATGTGAAAGATAGATAGGTAGGTGGCTTTTTATTTTATTGGAAATATTCACTTCTTAAGAAACACCATTTATGTATTTCCTTAGTTTTCCTTATCTATCAACTTTTTCATAGTCACATCTATATTTCTATTTTTATTCTATTTTATCTTGTGTGATTTCCTTAATTCTGACCATGAGGACCCTGGCTGTATTCTCACTCATTTTTTTCCTGTTATTTGCTATATCTAATGTGAAGTAGCTCTCTACAATCTCTCTCTCTCTCTCTCTTTTTTTTTGCCTTCATTTATTCTCTTGATGTTTGCCAGATTGTCATTTTTTCATTTTGTTACAATCTCTTCTCTATACCCTTGTATCAGTTCTCTAATTGTTTTTTTCAGAAAGAGAGATCATGTGTTCTATAATTTAATGAAGACTGTGGGAAATTATTTGTCTGAATCCTGTCTTTGTTTACTTGAGTAATTCTTCTTGAAACATATGTTCTTAATCTGCTTTTTGCTTATGTTCTTCTCCTCATAGTCCCCAACCTCACTCTTTGGGAAGGTCCTGAGTGGCTCCCAGGGAATTGGATCTCATCTTTAAATGAAATGGGTTGTTTGTAGAAGAATGGTATAGGGAGAGGATGGAGAAGAGAAAACTAAGATAGTTCACAGCTTCAATTCAAGCCAGTAGTAGCAAACAGCCTCTCAGCAAATCTGCTATTTTACCTGCCCAGAGTGCTCATTTTCCACTTGTCTTCAGCTTTCCAGAAATTTATAAGACTAACAACAGAGATCTTAATGTCCCAGGTTCTCTATATTATGTTCTTATGACCTCTGTTTAAGCTCTTCCTCCATAACACCTCTCCTCTGGTTAGGAGTCTGAATAATAGTAGTAATGATGGCTGGATGGCATTGTCTCTCCATCCAACTCATCTGCCCTGCTCTTCTTCTAGGTCAAACTAGGATCTCAAGGGTTAGTCCTTTTTATTCCAGTGCCTTGTCCATGCCCTGAGATGTGGTTGCTCTCATAACTTGGCTGGATATTAGAATCATCTGGGAGCTTTAAAAAATGCTAATGCATGGACCCCACTTCCTGAAATTCAGAATTAATTGAAGTATGATGGGATTTGAGTATCAGTATTAATTAAAATATATCCCTTAGGGATTCCAGTGTGTGCCCAAGTTGAGTCCATTGCTAATCAAAGGAGTGTTGGACATTCAAGGTATTGGTATCTGCTGTCGATATCAAAAGTTGGTATCCTGCTAGAAGTTAAGATGTGTTTTGTCTTTCTGGGTCCTCTCTCATTTTGTCCCAAATTGTTCATAGCCTTTGGCAGATATACTTCACAGTTGATGAATTGGAATGGTGACTGTGTCTTTTTTTCAGTGAAGGTAGTATTTTCTCTATATATTTTTCATTCTATTTCTTATTTGTGGTGTGTTTTGAATAAGAAATATAAAATGTGAAATGCCTTTATATTATCAGATTTAACTTGATTGTTTTCAACTTCATAAAGAGCAAATGTTTTAACTTTAATGATAAACGTACTTGGACTAGTATCCTACTTACACAATTACAATCTACTTATATATTTTTCTTCCATGGATTTTACTAAAAAATCCAGAGGATTCTGCTATGGAAAAAACTTCAAGAAACACTGGTTTACCTCAAAGGTATAGTCTAGGGCTATCCTAACAACTGTGTGAAGTCATCCAGTTTGTTGAAGCCAGTCATCGCTGCCACTTGAAGGCCTGTGTAGCAGGTCCCATGGTGGAGTAGCCAGCACTCTGGACTTTAAAAGTCCGTGTGGCTCCTGACCATGAGCTGTAACTGTCTTATGTCCAAGGCTTCTTCTCTAGGCCAGAAGTTGGTAGCCTTTCCTGAATGGTTTACCAAGTCTTCATGTGACCACCATGCTTTCTACAGTAACCAGGTGTTAGAGCATCCCCTGTGTGCAATGAACAGCCGACCACAGCATCTTTCTTAAGTAGACCTAAAAAAGGGGGATTCACCCTGAGGAAGACACTGCCCAGCAAAAGAGATAGGTTGTTTTTTTTTCTCCTCCAATTTTCTCTCTCCTCTTTCCTTATTCCTTCTACTTTCTTCCCTTCCTCTCACTCTTCCATCTTTTTCTTCTCTCATTCTTCCTCCTGTTCTGTTCTTCTCAGTCCATGGAATTAAGGGTGGTACCCTGTATGTCTGTCAAATGTGTAGCAAATGCTTTTTCTCAGTCCTCTTTTGTCTTTAATTATAGTGAATTTTGTCAAAGAGGAACTTTTTCCTTGTCTGTGACCTAATTTATTAGCCTTTTACTTTAAGGCTTTGGGATTTTTGTTCTTTGCTCAGAAAGGTTTTTTTTACTTTAAGAATTTGAAAAGTATTTATTGGTACTTTCTTTTGGTGCTTTTATGATTCTGTTGTCCACATTTATATCATTTCAAATCCATCTGGAATTTTCTTTGCTGTAGTAATTTATCTATTTTAGTTCAGCCTTTTCATCAGTTGGGCAGATAATATATTGTTCTTAATGAATTAATTTCTACTTTTATTATTAATTTCTTCTTATTGCTTCTTTTTAGGTTGATTTTGTTATTTCTTTCTAGTTTATTTTGTTGGATGTGTAAGTTAATTATTTTAATTGTTTCTTGTCTAATGTGCAACTGAGACAGGGCTTGCTGGATGCACATATGCTACCTTCCTTCATATCACAGGGCCCCTTAAAGTTTGGCTTCAGCCACATGACTGGTTCTAGTCAGTGGATTGCTAGCAGAAGTAGTCTGGACTGGGATAGTTAAGAGTATGTTTTCTCTCTCCTATTTCCTTCCCTTTTACCATAGTCTTAGAGGCCATGTGCTCCAGATGGCCCAGCTCCAAGATAGAAGATTCTCCATCTGCCTGCAATGCTAATGACTGTTTGAAACAGGCATGGAACATGAACTAGAAGTAACCTTTATTGTGTTAAGTCACCATGATTTTGGAGTTTGCCTGTGGTGCCAGCTATTAGTTACTTATCTTGTCTAACAATGTGTTTAAGGCTATGATTCTTCCTCTGAGTATAGCTTTAGACATAGCCAAAGTATGAAGTAGTGTTTGTGCTTCCCCTCCTCCTTAGAGATATATATACTAGTTCCCCTTTGCTCATTCTCACAGCTGCAGAATACATCTGCTCACTCAAGTTATTGAAATCCCAGTCTGGTCAGAATTCTAGGCTCTCCCAACCACTCAAGTCAGTTTACAAATGCAGACTGTGACTGCCTGCCATGCCCCTCCTGGGTCTGCTGCACTGGTTCCTGACCTGCTTCTGCTCAAATGCCATGCCCCACTAGTTGACCAATTCTTGTCTCCATCTCTCCTTCACAAATCTGTTTCTCCTCCTTTGGTCTTTGCATTTGCAATCTGTCTCTCTGGTTCTTAGCTTGAGACTTTCTATAAATTAGTTTAGATTTCACTTCCCCCTTCAGATAGTTTCGGACAACTAGTCCCTCAAACCAGCCCTATTTGGCCAACTCAGGAAAGGGTTGTGGGAAAAATGCCATCCTTGGGTTTCCCTGCACAGCCCTACCCTCTCTCATTCCTCCTCCATCTCATGCTCCTTCTATTGAAGATTAGATGTACAAGCTGCACTGAGTGGGTGCTGGGGCCAGGGTGGGAGGGGGGAGGTCTAGGTAGTCTCAGCCCTCAGCCTGGCCTGAGAGCATTCTTCAGCCTGTTGAAAGCCCGGGGGAGGATGAAGACAAAGTGCTGCCACCATCACTACTGTTTTCACAGCTTCAGAGCAATCTGTATCCTTGGGCCTTTTCCTTAAGAGGGAGTGTGGGAATACATATGATTTATAATGTAAACAATATACATTGACAGGATGTGAATGAATAAAAGATGAGTAAATAAAAGCACAGGAATAAATAAACCTCCTACCTTGGTCCTGCTCTGAGCAGCAAGGGAAATGGTGGAAGCATCATAGCAGGACAGGGCAGCAGGTAGCTTCTGCCTCAGAGTTCTTTCTCCTGAAAGACTGGGCAGTCTCTCTGCCTACCCCTTTACCCCTTAACTCTGAAGGCCCCGTCTTCTGCGGATCCTATATCAGGAGCTGACCTTTTCACACGAGGACATCTAGTGTGCAGAAAAAACACAGGACAGACACTAACTAGCATTATATCCTGAGCAGATTGGCATGCCTCCCTCCTGCTGCCCTCCAAGCCCTTGGGTTCCCCATCTGTAGGCAAAGGGATTAGACTTGATGTCCTCTAAATCCTTCAGGAATGTTCTTTTGTAGTCCTTATCAGAAGGGTCAGTGTGATGTACCCTATTTCCTAACCGCAGTTTTCTAATCCACAAGTTGGGGGTTCTGATAAGAGGTCTCAAAGGGCTTGTCCACCTCTGATGCTCTGCTGGATGGCTGTGACTCTCCTGACTTACTTCCAGAGTTTGCGGTAGGGGCATCCGATACCCACACACCCCTCCTAGCTTCAGTGCAGCTCTGGAATGGACCTGGTTCTCTGCCCCTACAGCCCTTAGTTAGACTGGAGGTAACACATCCACATAACTTCCCCTCCAGACCTCTAGCGGATTGGGCCCTGTGCCTTCCCCTCTCCCCTGGGTTGTGTATGACAGAGGGTACAGGCATTATCTCCTGCCCCAAAAGCCCACATGCCCCCAAAGCCCTCCTGCTGCAGCCTTTAGCAACTGTGTGACCAGCCCCTGCTCTGTGCCTGTACCGCTGTGCTTGGGACCAAATTTGCCCTCAAGAAGTAACTTTCTAAGGTGGAGAGTTGGGAGAGGAAACTAGGTTAGAGAACTGGTACTCTGAGGGGATGTGAGAGAGGACTTAGGAGTCAGGAGGAAGCAGGCAAGCAGGCAGGCAGATGGGAAGGAAGGTTGGGGCATCTTCTGGCTGAAACTAGCAGGACAAAGGGATTTTCTTAGGGACGTGACTTCTGGCTGGGGCCCAAACTTAGTGCAACCTCTGGGTTGCTCCTCCATCCTCCCAGCAGATGGCAGTGTGCGTATGGGAACCAAGGTGACAGCTCCTGGGATCACCGGCAGATGATTTTGCAGGCTATAGAGCAGGAAGGGGATCACTGTCCTTCTTGTCAAAGAATTATATAATCAGATGAGGAGGCCTCTATTCTGCTGAAGAATTACCCGGCACCCTCATACGCTGCTGAGAGGAGGCTTATCATTAAGCGCTTGGGTGATGGTGGCAAGTTCCTTCTCTCTTTCCAGGGGGTCTGATCCACCCTGTTCTGCCCAGTGGTTAGATTCCATGTGGGCCTATGTGGGGGTCAGTTTTGGCCACAAGCTCTCAGGGCACCCCCACCCCTGTGTAGCCAGCTCTGTGGCTGCGGCCTTGTCCCCAGTTCTCAGGTTGAAGCTGCTTCTGGGTAGCTCTCCCAAGTCCATTCCAGTCTCTGTACTGGGCCCTGGAGGCACTGACCTGGTCCTCTTCCCAAGGCAGATCTCCATATGTCCACCACGGTGTCTAGGAGACACCACTCAGGGGCCCAGAGCAACAGACACCACCCTTAGACTCCACCCTAAACTAAGAGCTCCCACAGATGCTAACTAACCACCCCCTTAACTGGGATTCAGGATGCCTGGCTCAGACTAAATCACCAACACTTTTTACCATGGAAGGAAGCAGCAGACAGGACCTCAGACACTACAGCTAGCCTGGCTCCAGAAGAGATGCTTTACCATCTGTAGCCCTTGGCACGGACACCAAGCACTGTTCCTCTGGAAGCTCCGGATGCCCTTCCTGTGTAACAGAAAGAGCTTGGGCTGTGGAGTTAGATATGGCTTCTAGTCTTTGCTCCACTATCTGTGTGGCTTGGGGCAAATGACTTCTTCTGTGAGCCCCAGTTTCCTCCTCTGTAAAATGAGAAGTGTAATAGTACCTACTGCATAAGTTTGTGGGAGCATTGACTGAGTCACAGCAAATGGAAACTGCTCTGTTGGGAGTGGACACAGTCTTACATATATTCTCAGAGGAAGGGAGAGGAAAGGGTAACACACTAAGGGACTTGGTTCAAGGCTTGGCTGGATTCAGATCCCTTATTCCAGGGCAGATCTCAGGCCTGCTGAGGCCAAGCCTCTGGGACTACAGCTGAGGAAAGGGGAAAGCTTTCCACCTGTGCTGCCAGGGTGAGAATCAGAAGGCTGCTCATGGCAGATGTCCCATTTGGTCATCATCTGGGGACTGCTGGGGACACTAGCATCTTGTGGTAACTGGGTTCTGACTTTATCATGGCTCTGAGCTGAGCTCCAGACTCTGGACTGGACTGGGTTGATCCAGAGAGAATGCTGAGGATTATATTATTTGAGGGAATCACAGTTGAGTTAAGTCTTGTTAAATGTAGGGCTTGGCACATGATGAGTGATCAAAAGAGAATGAATGAATAAATGCACACTGCATTTCACTGACTATAGTCTCCTAACAGACCCTCTCTGCTGGTTGGGCCCCTTTTCAAATAGGAAGGAGTCAGGAGATAAGAGTTCCAATTCTTACACTTCCTGCTCCTGAGCCTTTGGTCAGCCTCTGTGACTTGGGGTTCTTTCTTTGCTGAGTCTCTGTTTCCTCATTTACAATAGGACAGGGTAAGCTCTATAGGGTCTTCAAGTTATGGGTTGACAGGGTACTAAAGGGAGAGGTTAGGGGAGGCTGAGAGCATAGAAACTTCTTCCTGAAGTGGGAGAAAGGCCCTCGTGGGTGGTGGCAGCTCCCCAGGTATGAGTACACACTGGGTGTCAGGGAGTACTTTCCAAGGTTGGGGGGAGAGAAGAGGCATTGTGGACAGGATCAGTATTGACAGTAGGCTCAGGTGTTAGTGTTGTAGCTACTTCCTAATAGTACATTTTCCTTTGCTCTGCAGCCCTACAATCTCCTGACCCTGGCTGTCACTTCTCCTAGATCTGTCCTACCAAGACCTGGGGCTGGGGTAGGGACTGTCAAAGAAGAAAATCCAGTGATGGGGTTTGCCTGCCTCGGGGTCTGTGAGGCCTTGGGTTTTTGGATATGAGCTTCTGTTTTACTCAGGAGTTGCTAGTGTACAAGGAGCAGAGCATCGCTCAGGTCCACCCAGGTAAGGGAGGTAGACACACAGGGAATCTAAGTCAGAAACCCAAGGACAGGACCCTAATGGTGTAGGGTCTCAAGAACCTGGGTGGAAACTGGGTCCAGATCCCTGGTGGCTGGGGGTCCTCAGCGAAGGTGCTCACACTCCTTGTTACAGTGCTCTGCCATTAACCAGGTAAGCCATGCCTTGTGTTTCTGTTCCTCTGCCAGATACCACTGTTCTTCCTACAGCTCTCTGTGTGCCTTCTCTGTTCTCAGATCCTTTTTACTCATGATTTTTCAATTTCAGCTTGCCATAACCCTCCATAGCCCTTTCAGGACTCATGACCCCATATTCCACTGTAAGACATTTCTGGATGCATCTTTTTACCTTCTACTCCTACTACAAACTGATTTCCTCCACATTTTATAATCCAGATTTCCAAAAGCAAGAATATAGTTTTCTATCACCTCATCAGGTAACAAATTCTTGTCCAATGGGCTGTGTCAGGGGATAGCATAATATAACACTTGCCGCCTAGAGAGGGCAATATCAGACTCTTTGATGACATGCAAAGGGGCTGTGTCCAGTTGAGCAAGTAGCACCCTGCACAAAGATGCCTGACTGAGGGTGGCAGGTGGGGGCTATGTCTCATCTGTACTCCTTGGCAAGGCATGTGTCTTCTTGTGGGGCTGCATTAGCCCAGAGGAAAGGAGAGAAGGATGCCTTTGGCAGAAAAGAAGTGGCCCTGTGATGTGTCAGATACCATGATTAGCATATATATTTTTTATTATCACTTAGGACAAAACATCTCTTATCTCTTCTTCATTTCACCTTGTGTCTGCTAGCTTTTGCTGCATAACAAACCAACCCTCCCCCAAATTAGTGGTTTAGAATGAGCATTTATTACTGCTCTTGAGTCCATGGACTGGCTGAGTGGTTCTGCTCATTTGAGTCTGGTTTCATTGCTCAAAGCTAAGCTTCTTTATGTGTCTGCCTTCAGCTGGAGGCCCAGCTGGGGGCTGGGTGATCCAGAAAGGTATTTCTCACAGAACTAACAGTTCTGTTTCTGGAAGTTGACCAGACACCACTTGGGGGTACAGGGGCACCTGGACTACATGTCTCTCATCAATTAGCAAGGTAGCCTGGACTTACACAGCAGCTCAGGGTTCAAAGAAAGCAAGTGGAAGCATGCAAGACCTCTTTTGGTTCAGGCTCAGAATTTGCACAACATGTCTTCTGTCATATTCTTTTGGCCATTCAGAAGTACACCCGAGATTCAAGGGATAGAAAAAAAGACTCTTAGCCGGGCTCGGTGGCTCAGCCTGTAATCCCGCGCCTTTGGGAGGCTGAGGTGAGTGGATTGCCTGAGCCCGCGGGTTCGAGACCCGCCTGGGCAACTTGGTGAGACCTCATCTCTACAATAAATCAAAAATCAGCTGGG
>CAUYQG010127494.1:0-17194 GCA_963574415.1 Tarsius wallacei
GGCTCAGCCTGTAATCCCGAGCCTTGGGAGGCTGAGGTGAGTGGATTGCCTGAACCCGTCCGGGCAACTTGGCGAGACCTCATCTCTACAATAAATCAAAAACTAGCCGGGCGTGGTAGCGCGCGCCTGTAGTTCCAGCTACTTGGAAGGCTGAGGCGGAAGGATCGCCGGAGCCCAGCAGGTCGAGGCTGCGGTGGCCGGGAGCGGCCGCTGCACTCCAGTCTGGGCAACAGAGTGAGACTCCGACTGAAAAAAAAAATCCAGTTAATTTTTAAACACATTTTGTTTCGGTATAACACACATCGTCAAGCGTGCACAAAATACCTGGACTTTAAATGCATGTCAGTGAATTTTTACACACGTGTAACCACTGCACAGCTCGCAGTGTAGACATTCCCTTCTTCTAGATCAGAGTTTCTCAGACTTGGCACTATTGACATTTGAGGTCGGATCCTGCTTTGTTGTAAGGGACTGCGCTGTACATTGTGGGTTTAACAGCATCTTGGACCTCTACACACTAGATGCCAACAGCACACTTTACTTCTCAGTTGTGACAACCCAAAACATCTCTAGATGTTGACACATGTCCCCTGGAGGGCATAATTGTCCACGTTTGAAAACCACTGCTTTGGAAGTTTCCCGCATACCCCTTTCTGTCTCAGTTTCCTTCTGTGTAAAATGGGTCGCACAACCTCACAGAGACACCTCAAGAACAAAATGAGTCATTCAGTTCTGTGAATGGTGTCGCTCAGAGAAAATATTGAATACGCATTTGTTGATGCTGTGAATTTTTTTTTGTTTTGTTTTGTTTTGAGTTGGAGTCTCATTCTGTCACCCAGGCTGGAGTGCAGTGGCATGCTCATGGCCACCTCAGCATCGACCTGCTGGGCTTCGGTGATCCTTCCGTCTCAGCCTTCCAAGTAGCCGGAACTACAGGCATGGGCTACCATGTCTGGCTAATTTTTTGACTTCTTGTAGAGATGAGGTATCCCCAAGTTGCTCAGGCTGTTCTCAAACCCATGGGCTCAGGCAATCCCCTCACCTCGGCCTCCCAAAGTGCTAGGATTTCAGGCTTGAGCCACTGCGCCCAGCCAGGATTGGTTTTTAAATTAAAATGAAATAAAATTTAAAATTCAATATCTAGCTGGTTGTGGTGGCTCACACCTGTAATCCCAGCACTGAGAGACCAAGGAAGGAGGATCACTTGAACCCAGGAGTTTGAGACCAGCCTGAGCAACACAGTGAGATTCAACTACAAAAATAAATAAGAAAAAAATAAAAATTAGCCGGGCATGGTTGAGTGCAGCTGTAGTCCCAGCTACTCTGGAGGCTGAGGTGGCAGGCTCACTTGAGCCCAGGAGTTCCAGGCTTCGGTGAGTTACGATCGTATCACTGCGCTCCAGCCTGGGTGACAGAGAGAGATCCTGGCTCAAAAAATCAAATTAATTTCTCAGTGACACTAGCCACACTTCAAGGGCTCAAAAGCCATGTGTAGCTAGTGGCTATTGTTTTGGATGCACAGATACAGAGCCAGGACATCATCAGAGGAAGTTCCATGGGACAGAGCTGCTTTAGGCATGGCACCATTGACATTGGGGGTCGGATAATTCATTGCCGTGGGATCTGTCTCTGCACTGTGGGATATCTACCAGCATTCCTGGCTTCCACCCACTAGATGCTGGCGGTAGCCACCTCTACTCCTTCTCCTTTGAAATGACTCTAGACATTGACAAATGTCACCGGGGGCAAACATCACCCCTGAATGAGAACCCCTGGTCTAGATCAAAACTGAATTCAAATCCTAGCTCTGCTGTGTTCTAGCCGAGTGAGGCAAGTCCCCAGGCCTTGACTTTCTCATCTGTGCACTGGAGCCATAAACAGTAGCTGCCTTATGGAGTGGCTGTGAGGGTAAAGCCCAGCGAGGTGATACTAGACACCAAGCCCGGAGCACAGGGGTTCAGGAAACGGTAGCCATATTTACCCATCGTGAACCTAAGCCCATTAACCCCGACACACCCCTTGGAAGGGAACGGCAGCTCTTGGACCTGAGGCCTTCCGGGCTGATGGGGCTTAGGGATACTAGAGGAAGAGGATTTGAATTGCCTACATGGGAAGAGCACTGGTTGGGGAGTCCAGGCTCCTGGGGCCCATTTCCAGCTCTGTCACAAATCCTGTGCGTCCTGGAGCTTTTTCAGGGGGTCTCATTTTCCCATCTGTGAGATGGAGGGAGTTGAACACAAATTGCCCAGAGGATCCACTGGCTTGGCCTCTGTTTCTCTGTGATTGTTTTTCTTCAGGCAGGGAGGGGTGCCTTGATAGATAACTGGGGTGGATGGAGGCCAGTCACGGTGGATTGCACCTGTAATCCCAGCACTTTGAGAGGCCAAGGCGGGAGAATTGCTTGAGGCCAGGAATTCAAGACCAGCCTAGGCAACTTAGTAAGACCCAGTCTCTTGAAAAAACAAACAAACAAAACCCTCAACTTCCCCATTCCTTCCTCCAGGCACTGTCTTCTTCCTGGAAAACTCCCTTTTCCTCTCTCCACCTCCCCTGACCCAGCCAACTCCAGTTTATTCTTCCATTGTGGTGTATATACCACCTCCTCCAGGAAGCCTTGCCTGATTCCCTGCCCCCTTCCAGTCTGTGTCTGATGTCTCCCACCGACCTCTCAATTCCAGTTTAGCTACCTGTGCTTGTTCATGTATCCATTCTGGCCAAGCTGCATGCCTGGAATGTTGTCAGGGACTCAAGATACGTCTGTTCAGAGAGAGATGGGTGCAGAAAACTGAGAGGAAACTCAGTTCACCAGAAATTGCACAGAGCAATCCCCGGGGATTACCATACTATTACCATACCAGCGGGTATGGAATTAGGGAAGGCTTCCTGGTCGAGGTGGCACATACACCAAGATGGAAGGAGAAACTGGATTCAGCTGGTATGGTAGTCCCCAGAGGTTGCTTGGGCCACGTATCCATGGAGTTTGACTCCAGGTGAGTGGGTGGCCCCATGGGGTGTCTGAGGTCTGAGTCTGCTGCCTGCCTCCTTTACACTGGTCACATGAAGGTGCCTCCTGTCTCAGAGACGGTGATAATAAACCCACCTCATCTGGATGTTAGAGGCTGGAGGGGTTGGAGAGCATCTCCTCAGTGCCTGGATAAGGAGGAAGAATGGGGTGGGGGGCACCAAGGAGCATAGAGCTTAAAAAGCTCGCCCTGCAACCTGTGCTGGGCAGATTGGCAAGGCAGAGCCTGTTTCTGGGATGACTGCAAGAGCCAGCCAGCACGATAGCCCAGGCCCAGCATGATAATAAGCTGGTGGAGTCTGTGGAGATGGTGAGGGGGAGGTAGAACTCCCAAGTCCCTCCCTGCACCCTGCTCCAGCCCCTCACATGCCTGTCTGCCACCGTCAGGGGTAGCTAAAGGGCTTGGCTGGGAAGTGAGGGCCCGCAGCTCCCATGGTGGCCTCGTGGGCACTTGGGGGATGGGGGTGCACTGGGGTGGCTCTGTGGTGCTCCAACGGCACGCTAAGCCCGGCCCTCAGCTCCTCTGGCAACCGGAGAGTTCCTGCGTGGGAATGCAGCCTCCCGAACATTCCAGTACGCCCCAGAGGCAGCGGCTGTGCCTCCCCCAGGGAGGGCCCACCCAGCCTGGTGGTGCCAGCCCTGAGCAGGAGGGGGTCCAGCAGGACCTGGGGGCTTTGGAGAACAGGACAGGGCTACGCCTGTCCCCCTTCAAGCCCAGACAGACCCGTGATGGGGGGCAACTCTGTTTGGAGTCAGACTCCAGAGTCAGGATGTGTCCGGGGCGGGCGTTCCTCCGGCCCCTCCTCTCTGGGGCACCAGCCTGCAGGTGTTAGTCACTGTGAGGACGTGAAATAATGCCAGCTGACCTTTGCCAATATCAGCACCCACAGCTTCCCCCTGGGGCAGGCCCTGCCCCTCTCGAGAAGCTCACCAAGGTGTGTCCTCACTGCCCTGCCCTCTCCATAGACGGGGCCAGGCTGAGTTGGGCTCAGTCGCAAGGACGCTCCCTGGGGGTGAGGAGGCAACCAGGACTGCCAGGAGGATGGGCCGGGAGTGCCCCGCACACCCAGGGCACTGTCGTGGGCACCTGCTGGCACTGGTCTCCAGCCTTTTCCTTGCCTGTGGGTCAGGTAAGTGGGGCTGGTTTGGGGCCTGTCAGAAGTTGGACGGATTGGAGGAGAGGGGCTGACCTCACAGGTGACTTGGGCTTCCCACACCCCATGTCCCAAGATGGGGCCAGTAGGGGGGTCTTCTTTTGCTTTTTGTTCAATGCCCCCCACCTCACTGCCGAACCAATGAGGCTGCGTTTTCTGGCAGACTTGGCCAAGTTCACAAAACCGCTGAATTGTGAATGCAGTATCTGCAGGCTGGGGGGACACCTGCCTTCCGAGACTCACACACTCACTCCCTGGGGGGCTTTTATGGGCACCTTGGCCCCCAGCACCTGTGCCCAGCTCCCAGAGAGGGAAATGAGCGAGTCATGGTTGCAGGCTTCTGGGAGCTTCCATCTAGATAGGCGGGACAGATGGCACCCCAGTCACTCAGGGCACATGGCTGGGCAGGGGCTTTGCTTCCTAGGGGCAATGATGGGGGAGGGGTTGCCTAAATCGCAGGATGGCACTGGAATTTTCCAGGAGTTGGAATTGTACAGACATGGCCACTGAAAGTCAAAGGGCATTCCTGGTGGGGAGAACTGAGTGGGCAAAGGCTGGGAGGCAGAAGGTGCCAGGTATACTGCAGAGTTGAGTGTGGGCTGTGAGTTGGGTAGTTGAATATGGGCTGTGTACTGAGTAGTTGAGTGTGCACTGTTCAGCTTGGTGTGTGTGTGTGTGCATTTGGGGGGAGCTGGGAGGGGCAGCTTCTCTTCCCTATAATGAGACATTCCAAGAGCCTCTATAACTGAACTGAGGGTTGCCCAGACTCACCATGATTTACTCTGGCTGGCTCCATGGGGTGGGAATTTGGGACTTTCTAGCGCCCTCCCCCTCCACCTGTGCTCAAGACTAACTGAGGCTTGTAGAAAGGGAAACCCACCATGTGCTGGATGTTTGGATGTCTGTTCCTGGGAGGAGGAAGGACTGTTCCTTTTTTTTTTTTTTTTTGAGTTGCAGTCTCACTCCATCACCCAGGCTGGAGTGCAGTGTCACACTCACCGCCACCAATGTTGACCTGCTGGACTCCGGCGATCCTTCCACCCCAGCCTTCCAAGTAGCCGGAGCTACAGGCATGAGCTACCATGCCCGGCTAATTTTTTATTTATTGTTGAGACAAGGTCTTACCAAGTTGCCCTGGCTGGCATCGAACCTGTAGGTTCAGGCAATCCACTCGCCTCAGCCTCCCAAAGTGCTGGGATTACAGGCTGAGCCACCGAGCCCAGCCAGGACTGTTCTTTAATGGTTGATCCTGGACATGGAGGCCACAAGGGGCCTCAAGAGGTCAGCAGAGGGACCACTTACCCACCTCCACCCCATGCGAGAGTGGGTGTGTATGTCAGAAGTGTTTGTGAGGTGGGCCCCTGAGTATAACCCACCCTGGTCAGAATTTCAGTTTCTCTTTCACCATTTCCGACTCATCTCGTGGGAAAGTAGGAAGGTTTGTTCACTATCTTTCCCAGTCCCTGAGGGCCAAAGTCACCTTTCCTCCCATTCACTGGGTGGCAAAGAAGGTGGTAACAGGTGCAAGCAGTGCAGCCCTGAAAATTCTTCATGTCCAATGGTTTCTTCTGATCACTTGGTTGTCCCAGGGTTGTCCCCAGGTAGGTAGTTTGAGCAGGTGAATTTGCCTCCTGCCACGTCCCAGGAGGCCCAAGGGTCAGAAGGCCACACATGGTGGCTCATTCAGGGACACACTCATGCTGACCTTAGACGCAGTGGTCCATGTCTGTTTTACAAACAAAGACACCGAGTTAAAAGAGGAAAGTCAAGCCGGGCTCGGTGGCTCAGCCTGTAATCCCTCACTTGGGGAGGCTGAGGTGAGTGGATTGCCTGAGCCCACGGGTTCAAGACCCCCCTGGGCAACTTGGCGAGACCTCATCTCTACAATAAAGCAAAAATTAGCTGGGCATGGTAGCACGCACCTGTAGTTCCAGCTACTCGGAAGACTGAGGGGGAAGGATAGCCTGAGCCCAGCAGGTAGAGGTTGCGGTGGCCGGGAGTGGCCACTGCACTCCAGTCTGGGTGAGAGTGAGACTCCAACTCAAAAAAATAAAAAACAAAAATTAAAAAATTAAAAAATAAAAAAAGAGGAAAGTCCCAGGCCAGATGAAGTGGCTCATGCCTGTAATCCCGGCACTTTGGGTGGCTGAGGCAGAAGGATTGCTTGATCCCAGGAGTTCAAGACCAGCCTGGGCAGCATAGCAAAACCTCATCTCTACAAAAATAAAAATAAAAGAAATTAATTAAAGGGGGCTGGGCTCGGTAGCTCAGCCTGTTATCCCAGCACTTTGGGAGGCCAAGGTGAGAGGATTGCTTGAGCCCGTGGATTTGAGACCAGCCCGGGCAACTTGACGAGACCTCGTCTCTACATTAAATAAAAAATTAGCAGGGTGTGGTAGTGCATGCCTGTCATTCCAGCTACTTGGAAGGCTGAGGCAGAAGGATCACCGGAGCCCAGCAGGTTGACACTGGGGTGGCCATGAGGGTGCCACTGCACTCCAGCCTGGGCGATGGACTGAGACTCCAACTCAAACAAATAAAAAAATAAAGAGGAAGGTCACCCGATAGCCAGGGTAGAGCCGAGCTCTGGACCCATGGTCTGCCTCCTGCTGCCTCCACCCAGGCCTGACCGCTGGTCTTTGGTACCAGCCTGTTCCTCACCTCCCTGCTCCATGAAGCTTCTCACTCCCACAACTCAGAGCTGTCCCCGTGGGCCTAATTTCATCACAGGTCCACAGGTGGAAGACAAGCACCAGGTCAAGAGGACACATCCCAGTAGGGTGACAAGCTGTCCCCATTTGCCCAAGACTGTAGGAGTTTTCTGGGATGTGAGACTTCACTAAAACTAAGGGATAAACCTTCATTCCAGACCCCCCTCCCATACTTATCCCTTCCTGACACTTCATCTCTGCAGCCTGTCCCAGTTCCTGGTACATAGTAGGTGTGCAGTAAATATCTGTTGCATGAATGAATTAATGAATAAACAAGGAAATAGTTAACTTTTTTCCAGACTTTTTGAGGTATACTTGACAAAAAAAGCATATATTTATATATAATATGTACAATACAAGGTTCTGATGTATGTACACATTGTGAAATGATTACCACCATCAAGTTAATTAAAATAGCCACATATCCATCACCTCACACAATTACCATTTTTGTGTGGTGAGAACATATTTTCTTAAAGCAGGATTTATTGAGAGGGCAAAAAAGCTCCCACGGAAAAGGGGACCCAAAGGGTTTGCCCACATGTTTTTTTGTTTTTTGTTTTTTTTGAGTTGGAGTCTCACTCTTTCACCCAGGCTGGAGTGCAGTGGCACAATCACCCCTGCTGGGCTCAGGCGATCCTTCCGCCTCAGCCTTCCAAGTAGCCGGAACTACAGGTGTGTGCTACCATGCCCAGCTAATTTTTTCATGTATTGTAGAGATGAGATCTCACCAAGTTGCCCAGGCTGGTCTCAAACCTGTGGGCTCAGGCATTGTTCTCACCTCGACCTCCCAAAGTACTGGGATCACAGGCTTGAGCCACTGTACCCAGCTGGTGAGAACATTTGAGAGCAATTCTCTAAGCAAATTTCAAGCATTCAGTGTTTTTTGTTGTTTTTATTTGTTTGAGTTGGAGTCTCACTCTGTTGCCCAGGCTGGAATGCTGTGGCAGGGCACAATCCTTCTGCCTCAGCCCTCCAAGTCACTGAGACTAGAGGCACACACCACCATACCCAGCTAATTTTTAATTTTTTTTGTAGAGACAAGTTCTCCCTATGTTGAACTCTGGTCTCAAACTCCTGGACTCAAGCAATCCTCTCGCCCCAGCCTCCCTAAATGCTGGGGTTACAGATGTGAGCTACAATGCCCAGCTCAGCACAGTATTTTTAACTGTCATCACCATAGCGTGCATCAGGTCTCCAGGACTTATTCAACCTGTGTAACTAAACCTTCAGACCCTTTGACCAACCTCTCCCCCACTTTTCACACCCCTCACGATGCCTGCAACATCACTCTACTTTCTGCTTTTAAGAGTTTGACTTTCTTAGATTCCACATATATGGCGCGGTGGGGGGGACTCAAAAAACTGGAATTTGTTTATAAAAAATCATGTATTTATTCTTATATATTTAAACTTCAGTTACCTTCCAAGTACTCTGTTTGATGCAATACACCGTTCAAGACTCAAAACAGTTTTTGAACTCGTCTATTTTGATGCTTTTTAGTGCTTCTGCTGTTTTTTGTTTTACCTCTTCCATGTTGGCAAGATGTTTCCCTTTTTCATCCATGGAAAGGAAAAAAAAGGTCGCTAGGAGTGACACAGTGTGAATCGGGAGGGTAGGGCACAGGGGTCATGTCGTTTTTGATCCAAAACTGCTAAACACTCAGCCCGGTGTGGACAGATGCATTGTCATGGTGGAAGGGCTGTTATTAACTATCACCACCACAGCGTACATAGGTCTTCCGAACGTATCCATCCTTAGAAACTAAACCTTTATAGCCCTTGACCAACCTGTCCTCCATCACTCACCCCCTCCCCCCACAGTCCCTGGCAACATCACTTTCGGACATTTTTTCTGCAAATTGTGGTGAAACCTTCTCAAAACTTCCAGATAAAAACTTTGGTTGACCATTTGACCTGGAGGAACAGATTCTGAGTATACCACAAGGGACTCACTCTCCACAAGCTGATTCTGGGTTTTTTTGGGTCCCCTTGTGAGTGTGATCATACAGGATTTGTCCTTCTGGGCCTGGCTTATTTCACATACCATGATGTCCTCCGGGTTCGTCTGTGTTAACACATATGGCAAGATTTGCTTCTTTTTAAAGGTTGAATAATATTCCCTTGTATGATTAGACCACATTTGCTTTATTTATTTATCCACTGATGGATCCCTAGGTTGTTTCCATGTCTTGCTATTGTGAATAGTGCTACAGTGAACATGTGGGTGTAGATATCGCTTAGAGATACTGACTTCATTCCCTTTGGATAGATACCTAGCAGTGGGATTGCTGGATCATACGGTAGTTCCTTTTTTTTTTTTTTGGAGTCGGACTCTTACTCTGCTGCCCAGGTTAGAGTGCAGTGGCATGATCACAACCACTGCAGTCTCAACCTGCTGGGCTCAGGCATTCCTTCCACCTCAGCCTTCCAAGTAGCTGGAACTACAGGTGTGCGCCACCACGCCCAGCTAATTTTTTGATTTTTTGTAGAGACGAGATCTCATCATGTTGCCCAGGTTAGTCTTGAACCCATGGGCTCAGATAATCCTCTCACCTTTGCCTCCCAAAATGCTGGGATTACAGGTGTGAGCCACTGTGCCTGGCAGCAGTAGTTTCATTTTTAAAAAATTTTTTTAAGAGACAGGATTGCACTCTGTCACCCTCAAGCAATCTTCCTGCCTCAGTCAGCTGGAACTACAGGTGTGTGCCACCACATCTGGCTAAATTGTTTTTATTATTTGTAGAGATGGAGTCTAGTTATATTGCCCAGGCTGGTCTGGAGTTCTTGGCTTGAGAAGCAATCCTCCTGCTTCAGCCTCCTGAAGCCTTGAGATTACAGGCATGAGCCACCATACCCAGCCTGCCTTGTTTATTTCTTATCTGGGATGGGGAAAAGCAGACTCTGACTGGAGGGTACTGAATTCATGCTCCAGGGTGCTGGAAGTGCCACTAGATTCTAATAGAAAATAGAAGGCACGTGCCTATAGTTTCAGCTACTTGGGAGGCTGAGGTGAGAGAATCTCTTGAGCCTGGGAGGTCAAGCCCTCCATGAACTATGATCGCACCAGCCTGTGTGACAGAGCAAGACCCTGTCTCTAAAAAAATTTTTTTTTAAAGAGAGAGAGAGGAAGGGAGAGAGGGATGTAGGGAGGGGGGAAGGAGAGAGAGAGAGAAAGAGAGAGATGGGGGGCAGAGAGAGGTCAGAGCACAGTGACTCATGCCTATGCTTATAATCCTAGCACTTTGGGAGGTCAAGGTGAGAGGATTGCCTGAGCCCATGGGTTTGAGACTAGCCCGGGCAACTTGGCGAGACCTCATCTCCACAATATATATAAAAAAATTAGCTGGGCATGGTGGCGTGTGCCTGTAGTTCCAGCTACTTGGAAGGCTGAGCTGGAAGGATCACCTGAACCCAGCAGGTCGAGGCTGTGGTGGTCGTGAGCACGCCACTGCCCTCCAGTCTGAGCGACAGAGTGAGACTCCAACAAAAAAAGAAAGAGAGAGAGAGAAGGACAGGGAAAGGAAGCCCAGTAAAGACAAGAAACAAATACAACAATTGAAGCTTTAATGAGTAGAGTCTCTGTCTCAACCCACATTGGATCAAATTTTCACCCCCTTCTTTCATGCCTGGCGTCTGGGGGTGTCCATACTCTCCCCAGGAGAAGGGACATCCCTCTTTTCTCATCCAAGAAAAGGAGGACTCTTCATTCCCCTTTGTGGGGGTCTCTTCTTCCTCATATTGAGGGAGGTGCCCCTGTGTGCTTTTACTCTATCAAGGACTGTCACCTTTTTAAAATTTTTATTTATTTATTTATTTATCTTTGAGTGTTAGCGTGTGAGAGTGTGCTTGTCTGCATATGTGTGAGACTGAGTGTGTAAATAAACGTGTGAGAGTGTGTGCATAAGTGTTTGTGTGTGTGTTCTTGGGTCAGTGTTTGAGTGTGTGACTGAGTGTGTGTACATGAGCGTGCGTGTGTGCATGCATGTGTGTGTGTGCATGTGTGTGCATGTGAGTGTGTATGCATGTGCATATGTAAGTGTATATGTGCGTGAGTGTGTTTGCTTTTGTGCATGTGTGTCCAAGTATGTTTTTGAGTGTTTGTATGTGCATAAGTGTGTGTGTTTATTTGTGTGTTCATGTGTGTGCATGTGTGAGAGTGTACGTGAGTGAGTGTGTGCATGAGTGTGTGTTTGCGCATGTGTCCATGTAAATGTTTGTGTGTGTGCATAAGTGCGCATGTGTGTTTATGCATGTGTGAGCATGTGCATGAGTGTGTGGGAATGTGTGTATTCAAGGGTGTGTGCATAAGTGTGCACGTTTGTGTGTGCATGTGTGTGTGTATGAGTGCATGCCCATGTGTAAGTGTGTGTGTACTCCTTCCTCTTACTCTGTCACTCCTGATAGAGGACCCTGACTTTCCTCAGGTGGGGCAGAGAGCCCAAGCTCGCTCCTTCCAGGGTAGGTGGCAAGACAAGGGGGCCTCTGGTGCCCAACCCCCTGGGACCCCTGGCAGTGCCTGTGGGTACAAAACGGGCCAGCAGGGCTGGGCAAGTGGACTCTGTCCATTGTTCCAGGTGGCCTCCAGCCCCTCCTGGGTGAGAGGCCCGATAACTCCATGGCTACCCTGGACTGGGAGGCCCCTCTCTGTCCCCCTCCTCTTCCCTGCCTGGGAAGGGAGATTGATCCAGGGCTGCCCCGGCTGGTCTGGCCACATACCTGTGTGAAGCTGGACATCCCAACTGTCAAGGTAACAAACCCTGTGGCCTGCCTGGCTGTCCACCCCCTTGCCCCCATCCCTCCTGATCTTTCTTCCTACCCTAACATCCTGATCTGTACTGGGACAGTTGTCTCTGGTGTCTACCGCTGTGTCTCACACACTGCACATCTGACTCCTCACCCCATCGTCCATCTGACTCTGATCCACCTCACTCAGTGGCTCTGATCCCACATTACTCCCTCCCCCAAATAATAATAATAATAATGATAATGATAATATTATAATAATAGCAGCAATGACACTCTGGGCAAGTGCTCTATTGCCATGAGGCATGATGATAATAATAGCCAGCAGAGAGTGCTGACATGTGCTAGGTACACCTCTCAGCTCTTTACAAATGCAAATTCATTGAATTCTCTGTAAAACCTGACTCAGTACATCCTCTACCATTCCTGTTTGGCAGAAAAGAAAACTAAGGCACAAGTAGTTGTGTGAATTGCCTGAGAGCATGCAGCTGGTATGTGGTAGGGCTGGACTTGGACCCTGGGCAGACTGGTCCTTGAAGACCCCAGTGATTCTGACCCCAGCTCCCCTGTGATCTCGGACAACCTCCTTCTCAGCGACCCCCAATGTTGAGAGAAGCAAAAGAATGGGGAGGGGAGAGGAAGGCAGGTAGAGCTGACTTCCAGAGGCTGAGCTGGTGAAGGGGCAAAAATGAAGTCCAGCAAATGTTTCAGACTGGGACCCACAGTAAGAAATGTACCTCTTGTCCAGTTTTGCTTAATGGTATGTGTCACGGGAAATACTTTTCCCCATACATCAACAAACTATGATTGTATATACTTATAAGGTAAATGATGATGTTTCAATATATGTATGCAATGTGGAATGATTTAACCAAGTTAATTAACCTATCTGTCACTTCACATACATAATTTTTGTGGTATGAACATTTAAAACCCACTCTAGGTCAGGCGCGGTGGCTCATGCTTGAAATCCCAGCACTTTGGGAGATTGAGGCAGGAGGATTGCTTGAGCCCAAGAGTTTGAGATCAGCCTGGGCAACATGATGAGACCCCCGTCTCTACAAAAAAAAAAAAAATTAGCTGGGCATAGTGGTGCATGCCTGTGGTCCGAGCTACTCAAGAGGCTGAGGCAGAAGAAATGGTATGAGCCCAGAAGGTCAAGTCAAGGCTACAGTGAGCCATGGTCAGGCCACTGCACTCCAGTCTGAGCCACAGAGTGAGACTCTGACTCAAATACATAAGTAAATAAGTAAAATCCACTATCCTAGCAATTTTGAGATCCGTATGACATTATTATTAACAACAGTCACTGTGCTGTGCAAGAGATCTCAAAGACGTCTTCCTCCCCGTCTAACTGAAACTTTGTACCCTCTGAAAACACTTTTGTAAAATAATTTACTCTCACTTCATTCAGCGTGCCCTGATGTCTTCTGTTAGATTCTCTCATCTCTTTTGATGCAGCTTGCAACCTACTAAACTGGTTTTCTATCCGCCTGTCTCCATGGCAACAGCCCCACATGCTAATGCCCGAACCACTCCCATGACGGCAGGGTTTCTCTGTCCCAGCACAAATGTCAATATGTTTGAGTCCGCATCAGTCTTTGTTTGGGGATGGGGGATGGGCTGCCCTGTGTACAGGTAGGTTGTTGAGCAGTATCTTGGGACTTTTGCCCACTAGATGGCAGTAGCACCCCCATTCCCGGTAGTGACCCACCAAAAACACCTTCAGACGTTGCCAAATGCAGTCTATCCCAGTACTGCATAGTAGGTGTGCAGTAAATGTTTGCTGCATGAATACAGGGGTCAGAGTCTCGGAGGGTGAGGGCCCCTGGTCTACTGGCTCATTCCCCAATAGACACGATAGATGCCCTGGTGACCTTAGAGGATGCTGTCTCAACCAAAATGGCCAAAGCCAAACCCGGACTCCTCAGGCTGCCAGCACTGACATGAAAACAAGCAAAACATCTTCTCTAGTAGCTGCAGCATCTTCAGAGAGCCCAGGATGAATCCAGCCCTCCATTCCCACAGAGGCTCCTGGAGAAACACCCAGCATTGCCACCTCTCCCTGTGTAAGCCTCCCCAGACGTGCCCCTCAGTTTGTGTCAAGAGGTTACCCACAGGCACCGCCTTTTCACCCGGGGCCTTGTCCCCTCCCCTGTCATGGACTCAGTTTCCATCTCTTTAGGTACTGTGTCCTGCTGAACCCAAGAGATCAAGACTGTGGTGAGCCATGATTGTACAACTGCACTCGATCCAGGAAGGAAGGAAAGAAAGAAGGAAGGAAGGAAGAAAGGAAGGGGAAAGGAAAGGAAGGGGAAAGGAAAGGAAAGAGAGAGAGAGAGAAGGAAGGGGAGAGAAAGAGAGAGAAGGAAGGCAAGAAGGGGGGGGAGAGAGAGAGAAGTTTAAATAATACCATAGATAAATGAGAGGTATAATGGGTAGACAGCACTTTTTTGTTTAATTAGAGTCTCATTCTGTCACCCAGGCTGGAATGCAGTGGCATGCTCATGGCCACCCCAGCGTTGACCTACTGGTCTCCGGTGATCCTTCCACATCAGACTTTCAAGTAGTCAGAACTACAGGCGTGTGCTTCCACACCCAGCTAATTTTTGATTTATTGTAGAGAAGAGATCTTGCCAAGTTGCCCAGGCTGGTCTCGAACCCACAGGCTTGGGCAATCCACTCGCCTCGGCCTCCCAAAGTGCTGGGATTACAGGCTACTAAGCCCGGCCAACAGCACTTTTTATTCAGTGGATTACTAAATGCTTTTTATTTATTTATTTGAGTTGGAGTCTTACACTGTCACCCAGGCTGGAATGCAGTGGCACGATCATGGCTTATTGCTGCCTTAATCTCCTGGGCTCAGGCGATCCTTCCTCCTCAGCCTCCCTAGTAGCTAGGACTACAGATGCATGCCACCATGCCTGACTAATTTTTTTTATTTTCTATAGAGACAAGGTCTCTCTGTGTTGCCCAGGCTGGTCTCAAACTCCTGGGCTCAAGCCATCCTCCCACCTTGGCCTCCCAAAGTGCTGGGATTATAGGCAAAAGCCACCGTACCTGGTCAATGCTCTTTTAATGCTCATAATTTAATACTTTTCTACCTATGGATGCTAACAATCCCTCTCCTTTCCACCACTGTGTCTCTGAAGAGATAGCTCTTCCTGGACCAGGTTCCTCTCGAGAAGTCCTGGAGGCAAAGAACCATCTAGGGGAAATCCCGTCCCATTCCCAGACAACTGGGACACCTGTCCTGTGCAGCTCAAAGCCTACTATATTGGGGGAAGCTAACGAGACAAGAAATAGGCCCTGGGATGCCTCCTCTCAGCGTCCCTTAGTCTATAAGGCCTGAGCAGCTGCCTTCTTCCCCATGCTGGGCAGCTTCCTCTGGGTGTGAGTGAGCAGGGATTCCATCTTTTTATTCATTCATTCATTTGGAGTTGTGGGGTACAAATGAGGATTTGTTGCGTAAGTAGGCTGCATGCGGGTGAAGCTTGGGCTTCTAGCAGGCCCTCTCTCCCCCTGATTGTGGATCTGGTACCCAGTGTGCTGCCATGTGCCCCCCTCCCTTCTCCCTCCCTCTTTCCTCCCTCCCCTAGCAGTGCCCACCAGCTGCCAATCCCACTATTGTGCTCATATGACTAGTGTTTGGGTTCCACTTACGATTGAGAACATGCAGTATTCAGTCTTTGTTTCTGACCTAGTTCACTTAGTATGATGGTCTCCGACTCCATCTAAGTTGCTGCAAAGGCCATGATTTGTCCTTTTTTATGACTGCATGGTACTTCATCATGTTTATGGACCACATTTACTTTATCCAGTCCACTTTCGATGGGTAGTAGGGTTGCTTCCATGTTTTGCTATTGTGAATAGTGCGGCAATAAACATGCATGTGCAGGTGTCTTTTTGGTAGAGAGATTTATGTTCCTCTGGGTATATTCCCAGGAGGGGGACAGCTGGATTGTATGGAAGCTCGGTTTTAAGTTCTTTGAGAAATCACCACACTGCTTTCTATGGAGGTTGAAACTAAGCTTCATCAGTGATGGAGAATTAAAATCCTTCCTAGTTATCCAATCCTTAAGAGAATATGTCACCTCCAGACCAGCCCTCTAAGAAATGCTTAAGAAAGTCTTGAACACAGAAATGAAAGAAAAACAGCACCCATCACAAAAGCACAAGCAAGCATGCAGTTAACGGAACATATGGGTCATCCACCAAATTAAAAATATATGCATATATGTCTATATATAAGTAAAATAAAAAGGAAGCAAAGTATCACCTTTGCTTTGTAGTACCAGCACCAAAGACCTATTGGAAGATTTCCTTTAAAATCTCTATTGTGGTTGCATTTCTGTTTCAGGATATGCTCTGGGCTGTCTGAGATTCCTTACAAGGCTCTCTTCATCTTCATACTCAGCTTCCTTTCTGTTTTTATCCTTTGCTGCTTCATCTCTATCACCTGACCTGTATTATCATTCTTAAGAAGCAATGTTGCTGGGTGTGGTGGTTCACACCTGTAATTTCAGCACTTTGGGAGGCCGAGGTGAGATGATTGCCTGAGCCCAGGGGTTTAAGACCAGCCTGGGCAACTTGGTGAGAACTTATCTCTACAATAAATACATAAATAATTAGCCAGGCATGGTGGACTGTAGAGTCTTTATTATTATTATTATTATTATTATTATTATTATTATTATTATTATTATTTTAAAGACAGGCTCTCACTCAGTCACCCAGGCACCTAGGATGGAGTATAGTGGTACAGAGTTCACCACAGCCTCAACTTGCTGGGCTTAGACTATATTCCCACATCACTCTCCAGAGTATTTGGAATTACAGGTGCCCACAACCATGCCTGAATAATTTTGCTTTTCTTTGAGTTGGAGTCATACTCTGTCGCCCAGGCTAGAGTATGTGTCACACTCACGGACAACTCTGCATTGATTTCCTGGGCTCTAGCGATCCTTACACCTCAGACATCTAAGTAGCCAGAGTGCAGGTGTATACAACAACACTCGGCTAAGGTTTGTGTATTTTATTTTATTTTTTTCTTTTCGTTTTTTTTTTTTTTTTGTGGAGGCTCGGTGTGGCGCCCCGACGGGTGGGCAGGGGGCGGGTCCAGCCCCCGCAGCCTCGACCTGCTTGGCTCCGGCGATCCTTCCGCCACAACCTTCTGAGTAGCCGGAATTACAGGCACATGCTACCATGCCCAGCTGATTTTTTGATTTTTTGTAGAGATGAGGTCTCGCCAAGTTGCCCAGGCGAGTCTTGAACCCGCGGGCTCAGGCAATCCACTCACCTCAGCCTCCAAAAGCGCGGGATTACAGGCGGAGCCACCGACCCGGCTACTTTTGTGGATTTTAGAGACACGGTGTCGCCAAGTTGCCAGATTGGTCATGAACACAGATACACACAAAATAAAGGTTTCTAAAAAAGCAAAGGTGACCCATGTGGGGAGCACCAGTGCTACACAGGAATCGTATTTCTCTTCCCCAGACTCACCAGGGCCACCTCCAGGGACACCCCCAGCGGTTCCCTTTGCAGGCACCCTTCGCACCATTG